>JAMLFY010000016.1:18521514-18780251 GCA_030441495.1 Dalbergia oliveri
AATTTGAGAAAAATCAAACTTCAACATATTCTAAATTACTTTTCCCTCAAGATCATTTTCAAACACCCTTCCTGACATTCTTTGAAATCATTTTCATATTTGTACTAATTAAATCCATCATTGTACCATGACTAAAATATATCTAATAGCCATGTTCAAAACTTCCACTTTAAGATATAAGGGCAACACTTTAACTTTAGGGGATTAAAGTGATGACGAAAATAAATAAAACATGCTATGCCAATCTTGATTTTAGATCTTTGTCATTCTTAAGTGATGGGTTGAAACTTTGAATATGGGATGCAAGAATTGAAAAGTAAATATAAAATGCAGTTAGTTAAGTGAAAAGCTACATCATCACTTAAAGATAAACATAAGGTGCAAGGCTAGAATTTAAACATGGAAATGCAAGTTCATTTATTTAGCCCTTTTTTAAGGTGATTCCTTGAAAATAAACATGATATGCAAGCCATTGAAACATAAACATGAGATGCAAGAACTTGGAATATAAACATGATGCAATCTATTCTATTATCTTTACTAGAGCTCATTCAAGACTTTAAAGAATCAAAATCTTAACCCTTCAACCAATCTTATCAAAATGGAAGTGAGCATTAGAGTCTTTTGGCACAATGGTTCAGAAACCTCATTTGCCTAGACTCACCATCAAGCTCAAGACAACCAATCAATGAATCCTTTTCATTCTCTTATGAAACAAAGAATAAAAGAATATTAAGCCTTTAAGCTTTAGAGGTCAAACACATGATGGTACACAACCAAATATCAAGGAATCCTCATCATTAAGCTATAGTTTCCCATCATCCAATCAACAACAAAACCAAAAATAGAACAAGGAGAAGGAAGATGAAATCCAAAATAAAGGGAAGAACAACAACATCATTATCCAATCATTAACAAATTCAGAAAAGAAAGAGATAAGAAACTTGTGTTGAAGGGAATTCAAGAGCTCCTTTTTTGGATACAACTCTTGGCCAAAAAAGTAGGTGGTAAAAATGAGAGTGTTTTGGGGTTGAAAAAAATAATTAAATATAGGGTGTGAGGAGGGAGAGGCCCGGCCTTCTTCCTTGTGGGGGAAATTTTGTGTTTCATTTGTGTTAGGATGTGTAATTACAGGTAGATTTGACTAAGGAGTGAGTTAGGGATTGGTAATTAGGTGTTTGGATTTGTAATCATGTGTTTAAGGCTTGCAAGACATGATTAAGAGTTATCTCTCATGTTTAGTTTGAATTAAACATCATTAGTTTGAAATTCAAACTCCAACATGTTTCCTTAATTTAAGGAATTGGAGAGAGAAAACACTATTTGGTTTGATTTGACACAAAGTCTTTGATTCAAGAAGGGAATTTGAGTTTCCTTAATCCGTCTTAAGCCTCTAATCACCCAATTAATTATTTAGACTCCAAATTAATAGATAAAATCAATTTATCTTTAATTAGAGCCTAATATTGCCCATATTTCCATAATTGTTTAATTATGCTTGTTTAGCACCAAATAGGGGTAAAGCGTAAATTCACACAAGGACTCCAGGGACCACCTGGACTTTTTCGATGTCATAAAACATTCTTCATTATCATATTCAAACTTCCTCATGATGCCAGGATTTCATTCATAATTAATTAATATGTCCAATTACCTCCTGGTAAACTGGTAATTTCACATACGGGAAAAACCAGGAAAGATGAGATTTTCATCTCTAACACATGCATTGTAACAAGGAGGGAGTGATCCGCCAAAGAAGGCACGGACAAGGAGCGGCTCCTGCCTCCAAGCGGAGGGGTACATGAATGAACCGATTACACACCCGAATGAGAGGATCCTGAGTCTTTATAGGTGTGGGACTATATAGTTAAGGAAAGGCTTATATGAATTGATTGGTACTACCTATACCACAAAGATGCATCTTTCTTTTGGTAGCCCATCACGAAAGACTAAGGTTAGCGTGCTTGACTTGGATAATGGGATGGGTGACCTCCTGGGAAGTTTTCCTAGGAAGCGTGTGAGTGAGGACAAAGCATGAAAGACCGTGTTAGTTTGTGGGGACGATTGACATAAAGAGCAGATGTTACAAATGGTCTGAGAGCCTACACACTCTCCGGTACGGTGTGGTTCGGGACAAACCAAGCGGAAGTTGGTGGGCATGTAACGCGGGGGACGAGGTAGGAAGTGATCGCGGTGCGGGAGGCACGGAGAGCGGCCTCTCCAAGCGGAGGGGTACATGAATGAACCGATCATCCCGAATGAGATAAGTCTTGTATAGGTATGGGACTATCCATTAAGAAGGCTTATATGAATTGATTGGTACTACCTATACCCAAAGATGCATTTTTCTTTTCGATAGCCCATCACGAAAGAACTCCCAAGGTAAGCGTGCTTGACTTGGGGTAATTTGGGATGGGTGACTCCTGGGAAGTTTTCCTAGGAAGCGTGTGAATGAGGACAAAGCATGCTCCCAAGACCAATGTTGGTTTGTGGGGCAGTCGGCAATCCATAAGAGTAGGGGATGTTACATGCATCACATAGATAGTCCCCTTACAACCTAACCTGAAGATAGCCAGAACTAGCCAT
Source organism: Dalbergia oliveri (assembly GCA_030441495.1). NCBI lineage: Eukaryota > Viridiplantae > Streptophyta > Magnoliopsida > Fabales > Fabaceae > Dalbergia > Dalbergia oliveri. The sequence continues at coordinate 18,524,101 of JAMLFY010000016.1, forward strand.
CTCGATTTAGGAGAATGACCTCAAGGACATTTTGGTCATTTTTTCTCAGGAAAATTGAGCATTATCTAATTTTTGAATCTTTTTGAATGATATTAAAAATATTTACACATGAAATCGTGAAAATAAAACTTGTTTTAGGGACTTGTATGATAACAAGAATGGTCCTGTTAAGTAATCAAGAAACACAAGTAAAAGATTAGTCCTTCTACAAAATATTTTCACAAAATTGGTTTATTGTCACTCAAAACTTTAAGCGATAATGCTTTCTAAAAGGGTTCTTAGCTACAATCTCCCTTTTAATGATGACAAACCCAACTTTGAGAAATCTTTTGGAGAGTATTTTGAAATCTAGAGAAATTTGACATTCTTTCAAAACATTTTTCTTTGAAAAGGAATTTTCTAAAATGTATTGAGCATTTAAGTTCAACAATACAACTTGATTTTAAGTCATTTGAATTTATGAACTTAATCACCGTTGAATCTTGAAAATAAATGAAAATACATGTGATATTATATTCTTGAGTTCAAATCCATACTTACCACAATTTTGTCAGGAGAAAAGGAAATTTTAAGAAACACTTTTAGAATAAAATCTCATGTGGAACATGGAAGCTGATAAACTTGCATACAACACAGAAGTTTTGAAGCTCATTTTCAGATCAACTATACATAGAGCAAATGTTTTGTTTTGAGATAACACTCAAACTTGTGTCTAGGAGCATGACGCATATGATAAAACTCTAGTTTGTGTATCAAAGCATAAATAGTAAAGAGATATATGTATCATAGAATAGGCATAGAGCTAAAAGAGATATGTAACACATCATATGATAAAACTTTTAAGTATATGTATTTTATTAGAGCATAAGGAAAATAACCAACATATATATCAATGCTCATAAGCCAGAAACTAGATAAATATATTAGAGCACTTGTATTAAAGAAAATGAAATGTTCCACAAGAAACAAAGTAAATATAAAGTAGAACAAATTGTTCAAAAGAGCATGGTAATAAAACAACAAAAAATATGATGTGCATGCATGAAATGTAGTCTCTAAAGCACTCCACCTTCAGCTTGACCCCAAATTCTAGCACAAATAGATTTTCTTCTTTTTTCTTCTTCTCCCCTTTTGTCATCGACTAAAAAGGATGTATTGAAGATTACATCATGCCCCACCTTCTTAAGCTCTTGAAGAAGTTGGAATAGCAATGCACAAAATGAAAAATCTTATCATTTTCTTCCCGTTTCAAGACAAGACCCCAAGAATATAGCCAACTTCACCTTCTTTATCTAGCAACACAAGAACCCTAGCTAGTAATTCAAATTTCATCCTAAAAATGCCATAATCTAATGCAGAATTTCTGCTGTTAGTACAAATGAGAAATGTCCTGAGGTCATTACAAATTCAAGGGCAGTTGCCGGCAACCTCAATGGGTCAACTCGATGTTTGAAGGGGATTATGCTGTTATGAATGATATCGAGGTGAAAATCTCATTTTCTAAACTCGCTCAAATGACCAAAATCCCTGCTGTCTACACGGGTAAAAGGTGCCGTTGAGCCAGAAATTTCCAAAAAGTTTAGAATGATGTTTATGAGCAATGTTTGATGTTTAGTTGAGCAGAAGGTTCCAAGATTCAGCGCAAAATTACCATTTTGCCCTAGAATAGTGTCCAGTAAGCCTAATGGCAAGGTAAGCAAACCTAAGCAATACTAGGCTCTAATCGAAGATTAATTTATTTCGATAATTAATCTAGAGTCAAAATGATTTATTAAGGTTAATTAGAACCTAAGATTGCTTAGATAAACTCTAATTGTATTCTTTAAATTCAAGATTCCTAGTCATGGAATCTTGAATAGTGTTTCTCTCCAATTCCTTAAATTAAGGAATTGAGCCATACCTCATTTGACCAAAAAAATTATTTTAAATTACTAATCTAATAAGATTACCCTCCTAATCAAGTCTTGAACCACCTTAATTAACCATTTTCTCACCTAAACACTTGCTTACAAACTCCTAATCAAAACCTAATGAAAGAAACACTTAAACACATCCTTAAACCACAATTGCATGAACAAAAACCCTTCCCCCTTGGCTGAGTGTTGGCCGAAAATCCCAAAAATGGTGCCACATGTTGATTTTTGATGCACTCCAAGCCCATGCCTTAGGCCATGCTTTGCCCATACCTTGCCCATGCTTCCAACCATGCTTTCCATGCCTAAGCCCATGCTTTTGTAAGAGATATTTTCCTCCTCCCTTGACCTTGAAAACCATCAGCCATTCCTTCCCCAAATCAGCCAACATGTCTCATTTTTCTATAAATACCAAGCCTTGATGAACCTTGTCACACTTTGGTTCACTTGGTAAGTTCACACTTCTTGCAAATCCTCTCATTTCCTCTCAAACTTCCTCACTTGGCTGATTTCTCCCTTCAAGTTTCAAGAGGATTTTCCTCTCCATTTCATCAAAAACTCAAGCTTTCCTTCCTCTCTTCAAGACTTCTTAAGGTAGGGTTAAGTTTTGATGATTTTGTTTGTGTTCTTCAAGAAAGTTCTAGTTTTTCTCTTGGTTTCAAACTCTTTTCCCTTCCTCTTTCTTTTTCGGCCAAGAGGCCTTTTTATAAAAAAATATGAGCTTGATGATGAGGTTTCAAGATAATGACTTGTTGTCATGTGAGAAACCTCTAAAGCTTGAAACAACTTGGTCTTGGACCATACATGCTTGGATTTCCTTTCTTTTCTTGGCTTAAGTTTCGATTTTCCTCTTCCTCTTTTCCTTAAGGATTTCATTTTTCTTCTTTGGATTTGAACAAAGTTTGTAAAATATGTCTAGTAGATCACAAAAGTTTTGTTAAGAAAGTTAATCTTATGATTTCAAAGAGCTCTAAGCTTACCCTTGCCAACCTTAAAGTTGGTCGGCCGTAAGAGTTTTACTTAGATTGAAGCCTATGCAATAAAATAAAGAATATGACTTAGTCCTTGTAGTTTTGTTTAGACAAAGTGATGAACTTTGGGTCCATTTCCTTAAGCTTGATGATGAGTTCAAACCTTAAGATTTCTCTTGAAGTCTAGGTGCTAAGAACTCTAAAGCTTGCCTTATGATACATAATGGGTTGAGGTTTATGTTCCTCTAAAAGTCTTGCAAGAGCTCTAGCTAAGATAAAAACAAGTTGCATTCATGTTTAAATTTATGTCTTGCATCTCATGTTTATTTTGATGCTATCACTAATTTCACAAGAGTAAATGAATGAACTTGCATTACCATATTTAAATTTCCAAGCTTGCATTTCATGTTTATATTTCAAGTCATCACTTAATCCTTAAAGATAATAATGAAGTTGCATCTCATATTTATTTTATGCTCTCACTTTACTTTCTAATGAAGAGTAAAATAAAGTGCATGGCATGTTTAAGATTATGTCATCACCTAAATACTCTAGAGCTCAAAGACTTGCCCTAAGTATCCTAAAAAGGAAACTCCATAAAAAAGAAATGGATGAGTTTTTGTATGATTCAATAATGGTTTGATTTTGTAAAATGCATGAATAATTTCAAGAAAATGTTGGAAAATGTTTTATGAGGTCTCAAGATGTTTAAATAGTTTGGAATGTGTCAAAAAGCATGTTTTCTCAAACCATTAGGTAATCGATTACCAGAAGGGTTTTGAAGGACTTTTGGTTCTGGTAATTGATTACCAGGCGTGTAATCGATTACCACGGCTTCTTCATGCCTGAAGAACCTCCTGGAAACCCTATAATCGATTACCTTATAGTGTAATCGATTACCCTATGTTCTTTATTTTCAAAGGATTACCCTAAGTAATCGATTACCATTGCATGTAATCGATTCCAAGTTGTTTTGAAACCCATAATGAATTGAGCTCCTGGTAATCGATTACTAGGAACATGTAATCGATTACCAAACACCTTTTGTTTCCAAAATATTCCAAGAGAAAACTAGTAACTTATATGCATTTCAACCCAAGAGATTATGTGATCTTATGGGTTCATGATTTCGGTTCTATGTTTGGCTAGGTATAAATGCAGTTCTAAGGTGTTAAATGTGTAAAATTATGTTGAGTGAAGCAAAGATCGATTTAGAAAAGTTAGAAAAGAATAAGTAACTTAAAAAGGGATTAGAGATGAGAATTCTAGAACACTTTAATGCTAGAAATGCAAATCTGTTCTAGCATGATTAATTCAAGGATAAATGATTCATAATTAGTAAGACATGTACAAAATCCCTTCATAAATAATTAGGTGTTGATTTCTAAGTTTAAGATGATGATAAGAGATCTAAAGTAGTTTATAACTTAGAGAACATGCCTAGGAATCCCTCATAATTGGTCTAGGAATTAATTATGGAGCCTTAGGTGAAGACGGATCTTAAGAAGGGTCACGAATGGAGATTCTAGAGCCCCTTAAGCAAATGATATTCTGCCCTTCCTTGTGTGTGCTGTATGGAATTTTTAGTAAGTTCAATCTTAGAAAACAAGTCTAAGTGTTAACCTCTTGAGGGTAATAATGATGCAAATACAAGTTTAAAGCCCGTAAAGGTCAAAGCATAAGACATTATGAGATAGGTGGCGAGAGTATAATTATGATGATGAACCTCGTGCACACTTATGATGATGTGATTATGTTAGTTCCTTGAGCATGAAACTTTATGTGCATAATTTGATTTGGTGATATGATGAAATGTTGTGTTTGAGATGCATAAGGTTTCGAAAATATGAATGAAATTGAGAAACATGCTCATGTGAACTAGAAAGTTATTGCAATGAGAAAGTTCCATGAAAATGATGCATGTGATTGAAATTATGTGGCATGACTCAAATTTGAGGAAATTCAAAGAGTAGGTCTTATCCTGCCGAATTTCCGTCAAATTTGAGGGATATAAGAAAGTTTTTGAAAAGTATATGATGTTTAAAGTGACATACCGAGACGTACTTCTCCTACTTTAGAGAAGAAGGTAAAGCCGTGAGGCATAGGCATTACCTAAAGCGGACAAAGTCGCTGGTCTTAACCAGTCGATACGTTTCGAAGAAGGAAAAGTATATGATGTTTAAAGTGACACACCGACGTACTTCTCCTCTGAAGGAGAAGGTAAACCGTGAGGGCATAGACATTAGCCTGCCAAAGCGGACAAAGTCATTGGTCTTAACCAGTCGATGCGTTTCGAAGAAGGAAAAGTCCCATGATGGGTGATCCTTAGGCCCCTACCCGTACTCAGGAGTCGGGATTATGATGATTATGATGAATATGATTATGTTTATGATTCGCTTATCAAGAGGATAAGTAAGAACTAGTGACGACTAGTTAAGGTATGAGCTCATAGCCTAGTTTAAGGGTGCCACGATTATGATTGGTGTCACAAGTATGAGAAAAGGAAAGATGTTCAAAAGAAAAGTTACATGCCACTTTTATGTTGCTTGATATTTGTTTGATTTCTAAAGTACCATGCATCCATGAACTTGCTGTTGCATACATGCATTAAGAATCATTATAAAAGACATGGACCTTGGATAAATACCTTTGCGAAAACCTCATAATGAACCTATGCATGCTTAACCTTTTCATAATAAACCCAAGGTTCCTGGGACGTAACGATGACACTAGGATAGAGGTTTCCCTACTAGATTCTTTAGCAAGAATTCTCACCCATCTTTCTGTTTCTTTCCATTACGTCTTCAAGAGAGATGGCGTCGTTCGTGATTTTTGTTGACGCACGTGGGAGCTGCACTACGATTCGACATAGTCCTACCACTTTGAGGGTCGTTGTCATACGCATTTTTGCATACGTGGGACGTCCTTTTGCTTTCCAGTCTCCGCTATCGCTTCATTCGACTTACCCTTTGGCGATGACCTGATTTTTGAGGACGCAACCAGATGGGCGAACCATCGTGCTCATTCGGCATCTTTACGGTGAGGTTACCCCGAGTACGTGCCTCGCCCAAGCGTTCGGATCCGACCCATCAGAGGATCCTCCTTCTCATCCCTTCTCGGTGAGTCCCGCCCTGCCGTACCCATGGATATCGGATGGGTATTGAGGAGACGGTGACGCGGAGGTTAGCATGATGTTAGGAGATGCGCTCCACAGTGGCGGCATCTGCCCGTCCTTCCGCCTTCACGCATCCGAGGAGCTTGCCAAGTTCATTGGGTATGTGCCACCAAGAGATGAGAGGAGCGTCGTCCATAGCTCGAGGGAGGGAGCGTCTTAGCTTGGGAGTATCTTTTGGGGTTGTTCCATGTATTTGTCTTCATGTTTCTTATTTTATGTTATTGTACTAAGCTCTCCCACTAGTATGGGTAAGACTTTATATTTCTGTCATATTTCTATTGTGATGTACTAAACTATGTATTTAATGTGATGAGGAATGATGTTTATGATGGATGTGTTCTTTAATGCTTATATTCTGTATGTTTTATTTATTCTTCCGCTTCATGATATATATGTCACGCGCAATGGCTCGCACTTTGTTTTATATGAATCATTTAAAAAAAAAAATTTTACCTATATTTTCCGCTAAGTATTTTGTAAATGAATTTAAAGAAAGTAATAACTAATAATTAGTCTTGATACGTCCTAGGCGTATTGGGGTTAAATATTAGGGTGTTACAATAACCAAAAGCTTAATCTACATATTATCCTTGTAACTTCAAATTAACTCCTATTAACAAACCCCACCCCCATCATATTATCAAGTTAGCGTTGTTCCTATTGTGTTACGAGGATTTGAGAGGGTTAGAGCAATAATTAGGTGGATAACTCTTGAGGGAAGCTAAGAACAAGGATTAAATCTTCCAAGAACCAAGTAGGGCTTTCTTTGGCCTCTTTTCTTTCAAAGTTTACTATGAAAATTTCTGATTGTTTTGGCTTGACAATTTAGTTGTATTGGTTGATAATATATAGATATTGACGTGCTTAATTGGATGCAATGATTGGATGATGTTAGAAAATCCTTTTGTCAAAATATGTTATGAACTATGTTGCTAGAAATCTCGTTTTAAGTAGGTAGGTGAAATTATTTAACCTAGTTAGAGATCTTATCTTGAGCTAAAATTTTTATGTAATGAAACTAACATGTTATGGTGTCTCAGTATTTCTTTTTGAGTCATTCTAAGCACTTTTACTATTTTAAAAAAAAAAAAGATCCGAGTTGGTCAAGGTTTCTGCTTGCACATTTAATTTTGGAGCACTAAATTTGTCTACTTTTGTTAAAATCAAATGATCAAATTTTAATCTAAAAATTTTTTAGGGCATTGAGTACATCTTGAAATCTAGCCCTGAATTTTGTAGGATTTTACTTGTTTATTTGATAGGGTAATAAAATCGATACTTCTGACTATTGGCTGGAAGCAATTTTTCTACCTACAAATTTGAATTTTGTTAATATAGCTAAAGACCTTATTTTGCTTTGAAATTTTTACAAGGTCTCATAGACATGATGACTTAACTCTAAAAAATAGTTTGGCTCTATTTTGATGAGATTTAGTAGCTGATTCACAATTTTCTTTAAACTTGAAAATAGAGCGCATACTAAACTAGCGAAAGATGATGAAATGATTATGATTTGATCTCATTTGTGTTATGTGAAACTATTGATGATGTTAGGCACATATAAATGTGAATACTTATTACAATTATTTATATGTGAAAGAAAGAATGAGATTGTGATTTATTGGGCCAAAGAAAGTAAATCCAGATATGGGAAAAGTAAACCTGACAATCCTTAAATTGAGTTAGGGAGTAAACCTGGCTAGGAATATATTTATGTGTGAATTGGAGAGAAAATTCAATGATTATGTATAGGAATAAGATCAGTCCTTGAAAAAAAGTGTGCTACTTAAAGAGAATAAGCCACCATTAGTTGAGGGCCAAGACAAGTAAAATAGCAATTATTTTAAGTTACTCTTTATGCTATGTGCTATATGGATAAGTTTCATTATTCAATTGAGATCAAGATACTTATGTTCAAAGTTGAAATTATAATTCCAAGAATGATGATTGAATAAAATAAACCTGCTTTGAGTAAAGATTTTATAAATTGAGATAACTGTTATTAATTATTCTACTTGCATGAAATACTTTTATGAATAAACCGAAGTAGCTAAGGTTGATGATGATGGAAGTTATGTGTGTAGGAGTAGTCTATAGAGGATTTGAATTCTTATCCCTATTTGCATTCCATGTCTACCTTAGAATTCAAGAGATGGCATCGATGATATCTCTCCTAAGTCGCCACACTTAGAGTAGCATTATGAACCCGTTTTGGACTTCTTCTTTGCCCTCGCACATGGCTACATGTGTATATTTTCTTCTCCTGTTCATTGCTACCTTAGTTCTTAGCCCATTATTTGACCCTGATTTCCCTTTTGATGGGGTTCTTCTCCATATGGCACATCCAATGATAATACAACTACCACCTGCACTACTAGTACTAGATGTACATACGGCACTCCTCCTCTTAACCTACCATTACACCAACACCATCATCCCCCTATGATGATAGCCCAGGCTCAACCCTGACTCCTTCGGAAGGCAATGCCATCTCCTTGATGGCAAACAGTTTCCTTTATATAGTTATGATGATATACAAGAGTCGCCAGATGTTCATATTATGTTTTAGTAGCATCATGGGTATTTGCTGATGTAGATTTGGTTGAGATAGAAACCTTTGTATATAGCTTTTTGATGGGTTTTACTCTAGAGCATCATCATGTTTTTATATTTTGATGTACTTTGGAGGTCCTTGCATGGGCTTTTGGGATGTTGTGTACTATATATCTTGGCTGACTATATATTATAGAGATGTATTGAAATGGCATATGTGGCCCTTTGTATATCTGTTGCTTTAGTACATATAAAAAATTAGATGGCATACTATTATATTATTTTCTTTTTATTTATAATGTTTCAACTATATGTCACTAAGCACTAATACTTCGTACTTCTTGAAAACAAATAAGAAGAAATTTTACTTGGACAAGAACTTATAAATAGATAAGTAAGTTAGTATCACATGGTAAACGAGTATGTTACGTAGTATTACACTCTTAGTTACGGTGTCACGCTTAGGTGGAACACTGTAATTTAAGGGTGTTACAAATCGAAATTAGAGGGGTTCATCCTAGCACGAGCCTGAGGAATGGACTGACTATGCTTCAATATACTTTGAGCATATCGTGAATGTCATGCAATTTGAATTCTAATTGTTTAAGTTAGATTTAAAGTTTAATAAGCATGATTGCTAGTTGTGAATGCTATGGGTTACTACCACACTTAGCTTAATATTAAGCCTGATCACTGAATCGTTTTGTTGGTGTGATAGGGACAAATGACTTCAAACGGGCGAAATAGGAACAATAGGAATAATGCAAGCGAGCAGGGAGCATGAACGATGGATACTTTTCGAGAAATGGCTGCTGCCTTGAGAACAAGTTTGGTAACTAATAGGATGATGGAAAGGTTAGAATGAAATGCTAAAGGAAAACCTATTAGGAACCCTAGAGGGAGGAAATGGACATAAAATACCAAAGTTTGTGAAGTTAGGAAAGCTAATCCGATACCTTTTAGTGGAGCCTTCAATCCAAGTAAGGCAAAAGAGTAGATAAAAGTAATGGAAAAGATTTTCTCGATTTTAGCCTATCCAGAAAGTCAAAAGGTAGCCTATCTACCTATATATTGGAGGCCGATGCCAAGTTTTGGTGGAATAGAACTATGAGGCTATTTGAGGTTTCTCTGAAATCACTTGGGATATTTGTAAGGAGGCCTTTTATAAAAAATATTTTCCTACCTCGGTGAGAACATAAAAGAACTAGAGTCTATGGGACTTAAGCAAGGGAATATGAGTGTGGCTTGAGTATATTGCAAAGTTTGACGAGTTATGTAAGTTCTTATCATCTAAACGGATCCAATGAGAACTAGAAGTGTATTAAGTATGAAAGTGGATTACGGGAGATATTTAAGCTGTAGTTGGCTTTTAGAAATTAGGGATTATGCAACATTGGTGGATAAATGTCAGTTGGTGGAAGGATAGAATAAACAATTAACAATTTCTAAGTCCAAGAATGAGGACTCCAAGAGAAGATTGGCGCCACAAGGCCAAAAGTTCAAGCTTGTTCACTAGTAGATAGAGACTTCTACCAAACAATAGTAGAGGGAAGCAATTACTCCAGTCAAGGCCATGTCCAAAGTGTGGAAAGAATCACGAAAATAAGCCATGTCTGGTAGGGTAGAATGTTTGTTTTGGTTGTGTCAAGCCAAGGCACAAAATGTATGAGTGCCACCCGAAATCAGCAACTTAGTTCCCGACCACAACACTAAGAGCGTGTCTTTACTTTGAATGCTGAGGAAGATTTTCAATCCAAAGATTTGATCCAAGGTAAGTGCGAAATTGTTGGTAACATCTTAAATGTGTTGTATAATTCGAGTGCTACTTACTCATTTATATCCCATGATTGCGTACACAAGTTGTAATTACCTGTATGTATACTACCTTATGATTTCATGGTCTTTACCCCTCCTGATAAGTCTATTAAAACTAGTTAATTATGTATAAACCTTCCTTTTTTAATAGAAGATAGAGAATTTGTATTTGACATAATATGTCTTCCCTTCATAGGTTCAGATGTAATTCTAGGTATGAATTAGCTTTCAACCAACATAGTGCTTTTAAATTGTTCTAACAAGACTGTTTCATTTTGTTCAACCTTATATGCTAGACCTATGACTTCCATCTATTTTTATTTAAATTCCATAGAGTCAAACTCTACAAAAGTTAAGAGTCAAGGATATGTTCTCCTCTTTGCAAGTGAGGATGAAAATGAGAAGAAGCTACATGAAATTCCTTAGTTAGGGAATACCTCGAAGTCTTCCAAAAATATTTTGAAATTTCCTTCTGGAAAGGGAAATTGAATTTTCAATTGAATTAGTGCTAGAAGGTCCAATCTCTATTTCCCCATATAGAATGTCTCCCCTTGATGTAACATCCCCCAAGTACAACGTCATTCTTAAGTCATGACATTATGCTTGGGAGTTGTTACTTATAAATTAGCAGACCTTTTCTTAGTTATCTATAGCAATATTGATCGAGTCGAGTAGTAACTAATTCGTGGTTCTACTAAATATATACAACAAATACACAAAACATTTATTTATTTCATAAGTAAATACAAAAGGAAGCTCTTTTATGAGCTTGAATACATACATGTTCTCTACTTCGTTTACAAACATATACACACCACTAAGTACAATATAATAAAAACACTAACTACTAAACTCCTGCGAAATCCGATTCCTAGTGTAGCAACCTCGTAGTCCTACTGGATCAACCTGGAGGCGACACGGAAACACAAAACGTAGGGGTGAGAATTACACAATTCTGGAGGATAACTCCAGATACACAATCATAAATGTCATCGTCATCGCCAAGCCACTTTAGAACTAGAAAAATATGATCATGTAATGTAAACTAAAGATTCATTTTAAAGTTTCAAAATCATCTTTCCGAAGTGGGTAGCTTTTATTATTCAATCACTTAATATACACACATAATACTACTCAATAAGGTATTACATTTTGAAATATACGTGCCCTCGGACATCGGAGGGACTTTCTTTCATGCCCATTAAAAGAGACTTCCAGTGCCATTAAAGAGGATCTTTCCATGCCCAAAAAAAAGGGGGACTTTTCGTGCCCTTTACTCATTTAGGGGACCTTTCTCATGCCCTTCACATAATATAGGGGACTTTCATTTCTCTACTTAAAACATGTACCATCATCAAATTCACATATAAACAATCAATTACAAGTGATTTTCATTCATTTCCCATAAACCAAACCTTAAAGTCACTATCATGCATTCATATACCATAGACTTGGAATAGATATAAAACTATCACAAATTTCAGTCATTCTCACATTCCAGCACTTTGGAGAGTTATTATTCTGGGTGCAACATTTAATTGCCATATCAAACAACTATTCCAAGAGCCACAAAAATTCTGTATGACACTATAATGTGTCTAGGACAACCTGTAAAAATTTCAAGGTAATCAAAGTTATATAACCACTTCAATAAATAGGAAAATCTGGTGGTCAGAAGCCACAAATTCATAGTCCAGACTTGTGTTCTCAAAATATTTTAGCCCTAGAATTGATGGAATCATAGTACAAGAAAATTCATAGAGATATTTCAACATGTTTTTAGTCTTGTGTAAAAATTTCAGGAGCTATCTCAATCAATTGCTATGATTAAAAATTCGGGAAAGTTTGTCACTTCATCTCAACAATTCAGACAGCAGCAGTTACAATTCGGTTTCTAATTTTTTTGAGGCATCAAACCTTAGAATTAACCCCTAAGAAAATTCGTGTGTTTAGTCTAAGAGGTTAAATACAACATATAATTTTCATGGTTCATGAAACCACCCACAAAATTTCCAGAAAATTCGTGAAAAATTCTGATTCCAGAACAGAAATCAGTCCAGCAACCTAGTTCCAATTTCACTTGAGAGAAAACCCATTTTAAAACCATCCAAACACAACACAAAAATTCATACATCAATATCAATATGTTAACCATCAATATCATCAAAATTTTCGGAATTAGGGCAAGCCAAAACAGAATTGAAAAATTTCACAAGGAAGGCAGCAGAAAACCCTACTTTGAGAGCTCTTGAGCTCTATGCTCCAAAGGATGCTCTAGAATGCTTTTGCTTCACTTCAAAGCTTCCCCACCAACATCAAACCCTTCCTTTAACCTCTGATTGTGTGCCCTCAAAGTTGGAAAAAGTGATGGATTCCAATTATAATCGGTTAGATTTGTAGGTTATGATGAATAGAATAAGTTTAGTGAAGAGAATTTGTGGTTTTAGTGACTTTGAGCTAGGGTTTTGCAAGCTTGAAGCTTGTTAATGGAGTTTGAGAGGAAGAACAATGGAGGAATGGTTCTTAGAGAGGTCTGGACGAAATTTTCATGAAGGAAATGATAAGATATTGATTTTATGAGTTTATGACAAAATGCATAGAATTTTCAGTCCAAAATGTTTTCTTTCTTAAAGATAAATGTAGAAATTTTTTGTAAGCATCCTATTGGTCCTAATAAAGTGGCAATGGTGTGGCTTCTTCTAAGCCACACACTTGTATAGATGGGTGGCAAACTTTCACTGGAAGTTTCATTAAATTTGGGAAGCTGCATACGAAATCTCACCGAACGGGTAAACAGATTCCAATTAACCGATATCCCGAAAATTAATTTTAAGTATAAAATTATCAATCCCACCTATTTCTAACCTTATTCCCATGTTTTCCTAATTTCGGGCACCTCTTGGGCCCGAATAAGGTTTAAGCTTCAGCGGCCTTAAGGACCACAAGGTTACTATTCACGGGCCCAAAAATTTTTTTTTTTTTTAACAGGTCCATTTGGCCACCCTCATCATCGTTGTACTGTACAATTTCTGAAATTATGAATAACAAAGCTCAAATTAATTTTTAAATGATTTCGGGTGTTACACTTGAACTAGCAGAGTTGAAGGCATAAATTGAAGAACTTTTAAAGAAGCAATTTATTAGACCAAGTGCTTCGCCATAGGGAGCTTCTGCCCTTTAGCAAAGAAAAAGGATAGAGGCATGAGGTTATGTGTTGATTATAGGCAAGTGAACAAGGTAAAGTTAAAGAATAAATATCCTTCCAGAATTGGTGACCTTAGGATCAACTTCGAGGGCAATGATGTTCTCAAAGATTAATTTAAGATGAGGGTACCATCATATTAGAGTTTGAGATGAAGATATTCTTCGGGTTTTAGGACTCGTTATGGACACCATGAGTATCCTGTAATGTCATTTGGGCTAACTAATGCTCCAGCTATTTTTATGGATTATATGAATTGAATTTTTTGACCTTACTTGGATAAGTTTGTAGTTGTCCTTATAGATGATATACTTATCTATTTGAAGACCAAAGAAGAGCATGTTGATCACCTTAGAATAGTAATTCAAATTCTAAGGGAATGAAAACTCTATGCCAAGCTATCCAAGTGTGGATTCTGGATGGAAGAAGTCAAATTCTTAGGACATGTGGTGTCCCAAGGACGTATATCGTAGACTCAAGTAAGGTAGAAGTAGTACTCCATTAAGAAAGACCAACAACAGTTCCTGAAATTCAAAGTTTCTTAGTGTAAGCCAGATATTATAGATGGTTTATCAAGGGCTTTTAAGGTAGCCTTACCTTCGACAAAGTTGACTAAGAAGAATGCCACATACCAATGTACACCTGATATAAGAGGAGTTTCCAAAAGCTGAAACAGAGGTTAACCACATCACTAGTGTTGGTCCTGCTTAATCTTCATGAACCACTTCAAGTATATTGTGATGTCTCAGTAAGGGATTAGGATGTGTACTAATGCAGAACTAGAATGTGGTTGCCTATGCTTCTCGACAATTAAAACCACATAGGGTGAACTATCCAACTTATGACCTGGAACTCATAACTGTAGTCTTTGCCTTAAAGATTTGGCGACATTACCTCTATAGGGAAAGATTCAAAGTTTTCTCTAATCACATGTTTGAAGTATCTCTTTAATTGGAAAGACTGAATATGCGACAAAGGAGGTGGATGGAATTCCTTAAGGATTGTGAGTTTGATTTGAACTATCACCCTAGCAAAGCTAATGTTGTAGCCGATAAGCTAGCAGGAAGTCTTTAAGTGTGGCATGGATGAGGATTAAAGAGGAAGAGCTTATGGAGAGCTTTAAGAATCTTAATCTAGGAATTTTTATAACTCCCCATAGTATTTCCTTGAACAGATAAAGGTGACAAGTGAATTTAAAGATCTATTTTAACGGCATAACATAATGACCAAGAATTCCAAGGGATTTTGAACTTGATTTGCACAAGAATGTTGACAGGATTTATTCAAAATGAACAAGAAATGTGGAGATACAAGGGCAAGATATGTGTACTTGCAAAAGATGATCTTAGAAAAAGAATTTTGGAGGAAGTTGTCAACGTGGGAATCGGACGACGAGAAATAGTGATTGAAAATTGGTGTCGCCACCAAGTTTATTTTAATTGGAAAAACGTGGAAAAACCCATTTATTTTTAAAGAAATAATCCTTGAAACCATATTTGAGTTCGGGAGTTGATTATAGGGGAAGGGCAAAAAGTTTATTTTTGCAGCACCCTAATACATCCGTATTACTACAATTGCCTTAATTGATCGTGCAAATTATTAATAACCTTTCAAAATATTTATTTTACCGTTTTTATTTGTAAGAAAATTACCAAAAAAACTTTATCAAAAAGGAATTTTGGAGCATCAAGTTGTCACAACTCAGGTGTCCAAAATATTGAGTTAACAAGTCGTCACGACTAAGTAAACATCTTTATTTGAAATAAAATATTCCCAAATAAATGAATAATTTAAATTAAATATAATAAAATAAAATATATGCTATAAAAGCAAAAAGAAAATTGATTAGAAAAGTTATTTACAGCAAGACAAACATTATGAAAATTTAATTTTGGCTTGACAGAGGTCGCCTGCTCCTACGTATCTCCTGGTACAATAGGGAATTCAAAGTCATGTAGTTCTGTATAAAATAATTGTGGATTAGTTAATTTTTTTTAAATGAAAATTTAGGATATCAAACGTCACGGCTAAAATATTCCAGAACAAAGAATTAACAAGTTGTCACGCTCAGTTAATTCTATTTTTAAAATGCAATCTATAAATTTTTTTTTGTTAAAAATAAAAACAAAATAGCCAAAAATTCATTAAAACCCAAATTAAATAAAACTCTTTTTTTTTATTTAGACTTAGACTACATAAAATCCTTTTTTCTAATTTTGTTTAAAGGAAATCAACTAAAAAAAAAGAAGCCTAGGCTAGCAAGTCATTTATTTTTTGGATAAATAGAAGAAACATTTAAAAAAAAAAAGAACTTAACTCAGAAACTTAAATTTTCAAATCAAACCACACACTAACTAACCCAAAAAGATAAAAACCTAATAAAAAAATAAAAGAACACTAAAATACAAACAAAGAACTATTTCTCTCTTCTTTCTTTTAAACGACAGATTAGTCCAAAGCCCACCAAAGGGGTTCATCAAACTTGCTCAAGGTGCAACCCACACCATCCACGCGGAAAAGAAAAAAACAAGTAAATTAAAAACCATTGAAAAAGATAAAGGAAAGAAAAGAACATTCTCATAGCTTGAAAAGAGAGATTTGGTTTTAACATGGTCTTGACCTTTTCCAAAAAACGAGCAAACAAAAGTTAAGGTATAGAGAGAAAGAGGGGGGGACTATAATGGAGGAAGAGGAAGAAGGGGGCACCAGCAGCGGTGCCTCGAGGTTGCGATGGCGGGAGAAGAAGGTAGCACACAAGGCCGGACCAGACTGTGGCAAGCGCACCATGGCGCAGGAAGACGATGATGCTCGCGTTGCTGGTGGCGGCGCGATGGAGCTTCAGATTTGGAGGCTAACATGATGAGGAAAGGAAGGGGTCATCGTCGCGATGGCAATGATGAGGAAGGGACCGTGGTGGTTGTGGGTGTGCGGGTGATGGTCAGCTGCACAGAGGCAAAAGGAGAAGAAGAGCACGGTGGTCAGAAGAAGGAAGGCGGTGATGCCACATGGAGGATGGGATGAGGCCGCGCGCGCGGAGAGGAGAGGAAGGGAGAGCTGAGGGATGAAAGAGAGAGGAAGCGCGAAAGTGGTGCATGTAACACCTTAATATTTAACCCAACATGCCTAGGACGCATTTAAGTTAACTATTAGAATTTACTCTTTTGTTTCAATCTTTGTTGTTAATTCTTGAAAATACTTTTGTAAAAATATGGGTAAATTTTTTTTTTTTAGAACTTCGAAAACAAAACTTGAGTCAGCGTACTAAATAAAACCTATCATCTATCTCGCATATATAGAGGAGAGATTAAAACAAGTCATAGCATGTACAAGTACAAACACAATAATCGCATGAACACAATCACATCATCATATATAATAATAGCATAAGTATTAAATATTCCATATCACGCACCAAAATAGACTACTAAAAGGGTATCATGCCCACCAATAGAGGTTAGGCTAGTTATAGCCATTCCGAAAGACATAAATAGCATATGGATAGAAACTAAAACAATCTACTAAAACATCTTCTCCAGCACCTCCTGGGACATGCCTAGATTAGATAACTTCTAACAAAAATATTAAAAGAAGGCTATCCTTTCCACAAGATATGCACAAGTACTCCAAGAGGTCCACCATCAACCGATAAATGATGCTTCTGAGAAGAGGGAAGGTCTCTGAGCATACGAGTAAGGTCGGTAGGAGTAGCAAGACGACCCTCAAAATGATAAGACTAGTTGGGAGGATCTAAGTGCATTTCCCAAGTGGGAGGATCAACATAGATCACTAACGTAGCCATTGCCCTCTGAAGAATAGATGAAAAAGGAAAAGAGAGGGAATGAGAAACTTGTACAAGAATCTCATAAGGCTTTCACCTCCAAACAAATGTCATCATCTTCATTCTAGAAACCTAAAGTTTCATTATTAAAATAGTGGACAAAAATAAGATTCATTTATTAAGTTCCAAATACCATTATCCAAGACCCATTTCTTTTAGCATGAATCTTAATGTCATGAATGCAATATACCATATTATGAAATGCATGTTAGTGCTTATGCAACATACCATAAGACTTGAATGAATTATCATAACATAAGGAATATAATTCATTCTAATATAATCTTTCCTCTTTACTCTCTTAGGTGATTTAACTTTCTTGTTCTCTTCTAAGGTGCCACCCTAATACTCTCTCCTTTTGAGTGTTCTAGGTTATGAGCTTATACTTAACTAGTCGTCACTAGTTTACACTTATCCTCTCAATAAGCTAATTCTTGACTCCCAGAGTGTGGGATAGGGGGCATAGGATCACCTTTCATTACCATTAATTCCTGGAGTCTAAAGGATCTTATTATTGGATCACCTCTCATAACCATTAATTCCTGAAGTCTAGAGGATCATTTCCATATGTCTTATATCACCATTAATCTTAGCAAGTCATTTAGAGATGCAAACATGAGCATATAAACATAACTTATCATTCATCATTTGATGCTCACAATTCCATAATTTTTCTAAATCCACAAATTTGGTGAAAATTTGACCGTATAACGGAAACGAAATTTTCCCAAATTTGCCTCCTGTCATATAACATATCAAACATGCATCTCAATTAATCATTTATAATCACAACATGCCACAAATCATCATGTGATTAATCACATAAGCATACATCACATTCATTGGGATATCCATAAGCATGCTATCATCAATATCTCATTGAAAAGTAAACATGCTCCTACCGTATGTTGGAAATCAAGGACCGGACTTAGCTAATGCACTTTAAAATATTATTAGAGGCTTTTTATATATTTTTAAGCTTCCTATGACTTATATATATATATATTCCTCTTGAAGATTATTGCAACTTAAATTCTTAAAACTTTCTCTTTATAAGACTTTAATATTCTATTTATAGTTGATATCTTTTACATCAAAATTTATAACTTTCTATATACTTAATATCTCAGCCTCTTAAAGATATTTCTAGATTTCTAACACATCAAACTTTTCATTAAGGGTAATTTCATTAAAACCACGTTTATGATTATGGCATAGTATCTTTGCAAAGCACCCCTTTCCAAACTCTCTCAGCTCAATGACCCATAAGTTTATTACTCATTCAATATTTTTATGTGTCTTAGCTTTCCAACAAAGCTAAAATCAGTCCATTTACATTTTTATAGAGTGAGTTCCACCTATTTTACTACTATAGGATCATATTTAGAGTTTTAGTCTTTGGCTTAACTTTGAAAATTTATATCTTGAGCTAGAGAACTCTATTTAAGCGATTCTTTTTGGAAAGTGTTCTTTATTAAGTCTGATTTGTAGAAAAAATAGCTTTATTCCCAAAAGCATCATATTCTGTGAGTTTCATATTTTGAAGTAGCTACTTCAAAAAAATAGCTAAAAATCCAGCACATATCATTTACATGTTTGATGTTACTCCCTCAACACAAGGACCATCTACCATATTTTTAAGCCATATATAAGCATGAAAACATCATAAAAATATTTATAATAGAGAAGTGCATGTAGTGATTCGTAAAAATATATTTCACAAACAACCATTCAAAACTCTTGTCAATAACACAAGCTTGAGACATTCTAACCATGGACAAGGTTAGAAACCAACTATGCTTGAACAAATAAAGAAGGAACCACACCTCTTATGTAGGGTTTAAAAAGAGTCATTCTTTGGAGTGGATGACCCTCCTTGTATTTTGGTTCTAGAACTTGAGTGCTTAAGAAAATATTTTTCACTAGAGTTAAAGATTGTAACTCTTGTGAAGGTTAATGAAAGTTTGGGCTTAGAATTTAAGTGTTTAGCTGAATTTTAGAGAGTGAAGAGAAGTCTTTCAAGATAAGAACATAAGAAGAAATGGTAGAGAAAGAATAAGAGAGAAAGAACACTTAGGGAGTTTCTAAGGCTTGAAGATTAGCAAAAGTGTATGTATTTTACAAGAGTTAGAGGATGTAGCTCTTGCAAAGCATGGTGAGGTCTCTTTGTGGCTTGGAAATGGAATGAATGGAAGAGAGTTTGAAGAGTATTTATAGTGGAAGGAAGAAGAATGAAACACTTGGAGAACTAATGCTTGGAGCATGATTTATACAAACATGTTGGCCTAATTTTGGTAAGAAAATGCTCCATGTTTCATGCAAACATGTTGGCATATTTTTGTAATTATTAAAGTAATGACATTGTAGCAATTATTAAAGTAGTGGTATTGTAGTAATTTCCTTAACTAAGACAAGGATATTTTTGTAATTAGACAATAGTAGTGGTATTCTTGTAATTCCATTTATAGAAAAAGGGTGTCTTTGTCATTTATTAATAATAGAAGGGTAGTTTAGTAATTTCCTTTACATATCAAGGGTATTTTCATAATTTCACTAAGTAATGGCCTTTTTATAATTCTTTGCATCTTTTTCTAGACACATTTTATCATTCTAACATTATTTGTTATTTTTCATGACATTTGTCTAATTTCTATTAGTTTTACTCATTTTGTATCATTAATTAGGGTTAATCTTTCAAATCAATTTCTTACTATCTATTTGATTAGTATAATTTACTAATATTGATTAGGGAATTTAACCTTGTAAATAAATTATTCTTGTCCAATATGTTTAATTTAGTGTTTATGTCATTGATCAATAATAAATAACTAATGTTGACCCTTCCTACTATGGGGCCAAGATCAACCGCCTAGTTGGTAAATCAATTGCTCGAGTTCATCGAATTATTAGCCTAACGAATATTTGCAAGTGCAAGTCGCTGTTGGGCCTGATAAGGGAGGGATGGGAGACGGAGGTGACGCGGCAGCTCCGCGTGCGATGATGTCCCCTGTTTCCTTCCTTTCTGCTTTTTTTTTTTTTGAATGTTGAGATCTATGTTTGGTTCTAATTTGGGATTGAGAATTTTGTGGATTGAGATGGATTGGTGGTGATGATGGTTTTTGATTTAATTTGTATTTGTCTGGTTTTATGGATGTTGTATTTGCTGTTGGTTTATTTTGACTACCAAGGGGTATTGGTTGCTGGGAATATGGTGTGGCTTCAGAATGGAAAGTATACACTTAGAAAAGAAAATGAATCAACAAATAGTTTCCTGGCTTTATGATTCTTCTGTTCTCTGTGTTTGATGCAAAAGTGTTAATAGAAAAAATAGTGATGGAAAATTTTAAATGTTGGAAGAAGCTTCAAGATCATTCCCTCAGTCCTCATTGCTATCTATGAATTTATACATAATTGTAGGTTTAGTTTTCCAAACATGGTTGGTGACCTTGTAAATTAGTTGAAAAATTTATGCCCAATTGTTACTTGATTTTAGGATTCTCAATACTGTTTCTGAAAATTTGTATTGTTTGTTCGGTAATCTTTTTTCATGTTGCACGCTCTTCTTGACTTCTTTCTTGTTCAGTGTACTTCTTCTTCTTCTTCTTCTTCTTTTGTTTTTTTTTTCTAGAAAATGAGAATAATGAGTCGAATGGTCCTTTTTTTTTTTTTTAAAGAAGGTAAAGACAAGAATGAGATGGATGCAAGTGCAGGCGTTTTGCTTCCCTTTTTTTTTCCTTTGACACC
The DNA here is from genome assembly GCA_030441495.1 of Dalbergia oliveri. Classification (NCBI taxonomy): domain Eukaryota; kingdom Viridiplantae; phylum Streptophyta; class Magnoliopsida; order Fabales; family Fabaceae; genus Dalbergia; species Dalbergia oliveri. The sequence continues at coordinate 18,545,312 of JAMLFY010000016.1, forward strand.
CTTCTTTTTCTTTTTCTTTTTTAAAAAATAAAAATAAATAAATAAATAAAAATAAAAAAGGGCTGAACCTTTTTTGTTTTTTTTTACAACTAAAAATGAGATGGGCTTAGTTTATTTATTATTGTTTTTAAGAAAAAATGAGGCGAGCTTAGTTTTTTTTTAAGAAAAAAAGTTGGAAAATAGAAATGAACCTAACACTTAGGGTTTTAGAGAAAATTGATTTCTTTTTCATATAGGCCGAACAAAATAGAATGGCTAAGGCTTTTAACAAGAAAGTTCTCCCTAGATATTTTTATCTAGGAGATTTGGTTTTGAAGAAAATTCTCCTAATCAAGAGGACGCATGGGGAAAATGGGCTCCAAGTTATGAAGGTTCTTACATTGTCAAGCAAGCGTTCTCAGGTAGGCGTTTTGCAAAACATGGATGGATAAGAATTGCCCAAACCAATCAACTAAACAGGCAAAAGGTTTTATGTTTGAAAAGATGAGAAAGCTCGTTAGGTTGAAAACTGAAAAAGTGACCTAAGCAAAAGTTAGGGTAAAAAAATGAATAAATAAAAGGAGCTCGTTAGGTCGAAAATTCGAAAGGGTGGTCTAAGTAAAAGTTAGAGCAAAAAGATAAGGGGCATTTATGCCACTTTTTTAACTTTATACCTTGGCTTTTTGCATGAGTTTTTGATGTGCTATGGAGGGAAATGATAGTGATTCTTAACTTGCACCTCATTACATAATTTTAAGGAATTAGTGACTATTGCACCATTTTGGAAATAATTAGAAAAGTAATCCTTATTGCAATTAACTCCTCTTTCTTGGTATGTTTTCTTTTCTTATACAAGAGCATTAGTGTGCAACACGTCAAAGGAAAGATTGGGAACTCTAGAAGGAGCTAAGGCTGAAAGGAAGAAAAGATGTAGGAGCTAACCATTCATTAGAGCGAGGCGCTAGCAGAAACAAAGACTTGAAGAACCTTGTAGCACCCATTCTGGTGAGCATGTGCGCTCATGCGATTACTTTGTTTTGGTTTGCTGATCCATTCAGGCCTAATTTGGGCCCTTTTCTTTGGAGGAATAGTAAACACAAGGTGGGAAGGCAGACCTAGGTAGTAACCTAGTTTTAGCTTTTAGAATTGGGAATTCTATTTCTCTCACTAGAATTCCTCTCTCTCTCTCTCTCTCTAGATTTTAGGAGGCTTTGTTCCTGTTTGTTTGGAATTTCTGACTGGAATTTATAGCTTTTCTTCAAACATTGATTGTGAAATTTCCTTATGGAGGAGTAATTTCCTTCCGTGCATAGAGATGACTGAAGATTGAAATTGTTCACGAGATTCTTATGCCTTTATCGCAAATTATGGTTGGTTTTCCTTTCCCTTTGTCAATTCTTTCAAATATTGATTGTGTGGATTTATCGCGATTGTATTTTTGTTAGAGTTGTCATTTTGATGTGATGTTTATCCATTGGGTAAGGGTTTGGAATTAATTTCGTTGGGAATGAGGTTGCTATAATTGGTAGTCAAACTAGCATAGGTTCATAGAATCACGTTGGTGAATTACTAGTTCATATGTTAGCCAAACCCTTAGCAAGAGTGCGATTGTATATTCGTTAAGTAGAATTATGCCATTGTTGTGTGTTAACATTTTAATGGAAGCAACCATCACCATGATTTTATCCTTCAAATCAATGACTGAACAATTTTAATCCGAAGGAACCTTCAGCAGGTAATTTTTCCCATTAGAATTCTTCTTAATTTAATCTGCTTTCAACACTTTCAAAAACCCCAATTTTCCAGAATTAATTACAATGCTTCCACATAAGACGACCTGCATTGCACCCTAACTACATTTTTTGTGTAATTTGTTAACTAAAACACTTTTAATTTGTTGGTTTCAGACAGCATCACTTGTCAACTTCTAATTGCGTCATTTGCATGTTGCTTTAATGAATATTTATGTTCTTTTATGGTTTGGATTTAGAATTTTTTGCATTTCATGCATTGCTAAACAAAATTAATGTTCATATCTTTACGCATTCCTTACAAAGACAATACAAAGAACTTATGTTTTCCATATTCTCTTATAAAAAATAAGCAAAGAGGGGCAACTGTAACATTCAATTTTATCCAGCACATATAAAAAATAAAAAATAAAACCTCAAATTTCTTTAGACCCTAAGTGTTAGGTTTATTTATATTTTTCAAGTGTTTTTTTTTTATAAGGAACTAAGCCCATTTCACTTTTTGAGTTGTAAAAAAAAACTTAGCCCATTTCATTTTTCGAGTTGTAAAACAAAAAGGTCTCAAGATTAGCCCATTTTTGCTTTTTATTTTTTCATCCCATGATCTGTTAACCATTAGTAAAAAAAATAAAATGAAATGACGTTGATTTTGGTGCATTTGTGGACCAATTTCAATTATGTTTTCTTTAAAAAAAAGGGCCACTGATCTCATTCTTGTTTTCTTAAAAAAAAAAAAGGGAAGCGCGGCATAGTTTTTCCCCTCCTTAACAAAGAACCAGGAAAGAGAAGCAGATCGCCGAACAAACAATGCAAAATTTAGAAATAGCGGTAATAAAATCAACATCAAATCCCCTAAAATGAGCATGAATTTGGGGATAAAAGTCTCACAGCTAGATCATCATATTGGGAAAAATCAAACTTACAATTGTTTACAAATATGGATCAAATTCACATATAGAGGGAGGAGAATTTTTCAGCAAAAAGAAACGCCCATAAACAGAGGTGTTTTGGAGATCAAAAAGAAACTGAAGAGAGCATTTAGTGGTATAATTTCTTCTCTATTTTGTCGTTTATTTCCAATCCCTATCTTCTTCCTCACTAAACACACAATAACCGATATGCAGCCTTTTAACCCAAGCAAAACCAAAAATAAAATCACAGCCAATAGATCAATCGAAATAATCATCAGAACTGCATTTAGCTACATTGTTCCCAAGCCGGAAATAAAAAGTCCAACCATACAAGATCCAATCATTCAGCCAAGTATAATCCAAAGATTAAACACATATCCAGCACAAAAATCTCAATCCGAATTAGAACGAAACATAGATCTCAACATTCAAAAAAACACAAAAACAAAAACAAAAAGAAAGTAGATGCATAAGGGAATTTGAAGGGGATGTCAGCTGCGGACATCCCTCGTCTTCCGTCCTCCTCCTCCTCCCCATCGTCCTCCTCAGTCGCAAAACCACTCTCTGCGACCTCTCCTCCTAGCTTCCATCATCATCAACATCATCCACCCTCTCTTTCCCCGACGCGCCTCCATGACCACCGCAAACCACCACTTTCCCCTTGAACCAACCGCGTTGCCATCTTTCCGATCTCTCCTTCGCCTAGCATCCACGCGATCATCACCATCGTGAAACGACCACTGGTAGGTCCGCCACTTCAGATCTTGCAACTACCACGGTGAGCTCCTCTCTGTGCACGGCGCTCCCCTGATGCTCCACCGTGCACGACAGCGTCCTCGGCTCCTTCCTCTTTCCTCCACCCTGACCACCATGCCCTTCTTCCTCCCTTGCATGTGTTCCTTCTTCCATCATAGCCACTCTCTTTCTCTCTCTCGTAGTGCTTCGTTGGCCCACACCATGGGCGTCGCATGTCGTTTGCCTGGCCACAACGGGCGGCCCACCGTAGCATCGGGCTCCTTCCTCCTTTTCCCTCACTGTTCCGCACCCAACCCTTGATCTCTCTCTCCATTGTTCCCTTTTCCTTTGTCTGTGTGCATGTGTGCGTGTGTGTGCGTGTGCGTGTGCATGTGCGTGTGTGTGCGTTAGATATTAGGTAAAATCAAGTTTAGGAAATTCAGGAGCCTATTTTATTTATTTTTGTTTTATTTATTTATTTATTTTTATATTTTTGGTTGGTGTTTTTTCTTTGTTGGATCAAACTTCGTGTTTTTGGTTTTTGGGCTTGCTTGTTTGGGCTTGGGACTATTTTTTGGTTCTTGTAATTGAGGCTTGGGTCTAAGTTAGTTTGGGTCCTTTTATCTTTTGTTTCTATTTTTTTCTTTTTGTGGGTTTTTTTTTTGTGTTTTCTTAAGAGTTTAGTAAATTTTTCTAAAAAATAATGTTTCAAAAAAATAAAAAAAAATTTTTTGTTTATCCATGAAACAATCAACAAGTGTGATTAAGAAGTCAGTGTTTTCTTCATAAGTGTTTCCAGTATAAGGGTTTCCTAGTAGCCTAGTGCTACCTTTAATCTTGTGCACGAGTGGATTTTCTTTTTCAAGCAATTTATAATTTTTTACAAATAAAATCAACCAACACACTTATTTTTTTTCTCTTTTAATTAAAATCCATTAACACACACACACACACACACACACACACACACTTATTTTCTACAAAACTACGTGACTTTGAGTTTCCTATTGTACAGGGGATACATAGGAGTAAACAACCCTGTTAAGCAAAAATTAACTTTTCATAATTTATTTGTTTTATTGTAAATATTTTTTTTTGCATTATCTTCTCATATTTATAATAAAAATTAAAATTAAAAGTCACTAATTAATTTGCACAACTTACTAGATCCTGTGTAACACCCTAAAAATTATTTAAAAATTAATTTGAGATTTATTAGTCATAATTTCAAAAATTTGACAATTTAGCAACGATGAGGGTGGCCCAACGGACCTGGCAAAAAAAAAATTTCGGCCGGGTGAATAGTAACCTTGCGGGCCCCACGGCTCTAAATCGAAACCCTGAATCTGGAAGGAAATACCCGAGACTGAGAAAATAGAGGGTTGAGGTTAAATAGTTAGGAATGAGAATTTATGCCTAGATTTAATTTTCGGGTAATGTTGATTACAGGTATAGTGTTTTACTAATTCGGTAGAGTTTTGATATGCGGTTTTTGACACCGTACAAATTACTTGGTGGCTAAGTAACCTTTACCATCCACTTTATGCCAAGTGGATGGCAATGATTAAAACTTGAAAAGAAAGTTTTAATCTTGACCTTTCATTTATTATATTTTACTCTTGAAACTAATATCTCGTGTTCGGTGGAATTTTAATGTGCAGTTTTAACACCAAAAAAGCTACTTACTCCCCAAGTTAAAGTGATCCACTCATCTTGAGCCAAGTGGATGGCCAAGATTCATTCTTTGACTAACAAACCAAATCTTAGCCATCCATTTCTTTATTTCTTTTTGAAAAAGGAAGAAATACCCATTTTGACTACATTTAATACCAAATAAAGTAAAAGCACCAAACCTTATCACCACTACTCCATCATTTTCGGACAAGAGGCTGAAAACACAGCCCTTCCATTGTTCTTCCTCTCAAACCTCCATTAACAAGCTTCAAGCTTGCAAAACCTTAGCTCAAAGTTACTAAAACACCAAGATCCTTTCACAAAACTTGTTCTACTTCTCATAATCTATCAAACTAACCGATTGGAATTTCATTTCCTCACCATGGCTCACCTTGATATCTCACTTCCTCACTACCTAAGGGAGGGTTTGATGTTGATTTGGTGGCCTTGAAGTGAGCAAGATCAATCTCAGAACATCCTTGAAGCCAAGATCCCTAAAAGCCACCAAAGTAGGGTTTTCTTTGGCCTTTTCTTTCCAAATTTATGCTGAACATTTCTGATTGGTATTGGTCTGAAATTTCTGATTATATTGGTTGATAATATATTGATATTGATGTATTAATTTTGGTGCTGTGGTTGGATGAAGTTAGAAATCACTTTTGTGAAAGGAGATTTTGAACTTTGCTGCTGGATTTTCGGTTTTTATACTAGCAGCCACTGATCACGAATTTTCTGAAGAAATTGTGGATATTTTCATGAGCTAGAAAAAATATATATTGAAGCCAACATCCTAGGGTAGTTTCACAAATTTTATTGAGCTCTGATTGTGTCTTCTAATGGTTTAAAAAAAATCAATAACCGAAATGGTGTAGATGCTGCCTGAAATTTTGGAACAGAAGCTGTAAATTTGTTTAATTTTATTAACATAGCAAATGATTGAATTGTACTTTGAAATTTTTACAAGATATTTTGAACATCTCTAAGTATACCCATGATTTTACTTTTGAACTGATTCAATCGTTTGCTAGGGTTAAAAATTGTGAGAATTTGGTTCTAACGAGTAGGAGGGTCTTGACCACTAAAATTGTTGAATTTTTTTTTATCATACTTAGAGAACTCTTTTTATTCTGAAATTTTTACAGGACCTTATCAACATATTGAGGTGTCATTGGAAAATTTTATAGCCTCTGATTTGATGGTTTGATGTGCAAATAAATTGTACTATGAACATGTGAAATCTGCCATTATGGAAAAGAACCAAAGACTTGAATTGATAATGTAATGGCATTTTGGTTCTAGTATGATATGAATACTTGATATTAAATGTTTGGCCATATGACTTGTGACACATGAATGCATGCTAGAGGAATTGAAAAGTGATTTATAAGGCTTGATTGAAATTATACTACGAATGAATGTCTATATATGGCTTATGCATGCATTTGGAAAAAGAAAAGTGAATAATATATTGAATTAAGTTCTATAGCCACCAGAAATATGAGATCCTCTTTAACTTGTCAAGGGCAAATAAAGAAACATGAGATCCTCTTTGACTTGTCAAGGGCAAATAATGAAACATAAGATCCTTTCAACTTGTCGAAAGCAAATAGGGAGAGGTGAGATCCTTTCAAATTGTCGAAGGCAAATAGAAAGGGATGAGATCTTTCGACTTGTTGAAGGCAAATAGAGAGGGATGAGATAAGTTCATTGCATGTATTATATGCATACTTAGGTTACTCTAAATTGTCTGCCTAAGATGAATTACTATTAATTGGGACATTATGATATATGTGCATTAAGTGAATGAAGGATAAAAGGAATCCACTTGGGAAAATATTTTTTTTTTTAACTTTAAAATGAATCTTTGATATATGTTGCATGATCACATTTTCCTAATAAACCGAAGTGGCTTGGGCGATGACAATGACATTTATGATTGTGTAACTTGGGGAGTTGCCCTCCTGAGAATTGTGTAATTCTCACCCCTATATGTTTGTGTTTCCGTGTCGCCTCAGGTTGATCAGAGGACTATGAGGCTACTACACTAAAGGAATCGGATTCCAGTAGTTAGTGTTTTTATTATGTTGTACTTAGTGGTGTGTATATGTTTGTAAAGGAAGTAAAGAACATGTATGTATTCAAGCTCATAGAAGAGCTTCATTTTGTACTTACTTATGAAATAAATAAATGTTTTGTTTATTTATTGTATATATTTAATAGAACCACGAATTAGTCACTGTTCAACTTGATCAATCTTGCTATAGATATTTAAGAAAGGTCTGCAAATTAATAAGTAACAACTCTCGAGTACGATGTCATGACTTAAGGATGAAATTGTACTGGGGGGATGTTACATACCTCTAAGGACAAGTGTATTAGGGATGCTGTAAGATTAAGTTACCATTCCCTATGCATAACTAACTCCCGAACCTCTGGTTTTTCAAAAGCTTTATAAAATAAATAGGTTTTTCCGCGTTTTCTCTATTTAAATAAACTTGGTGGCGACTCTAATTTTCGATAAACTATTCGCTATCCCTCGCAATCCTGGTTTGCAACAGAAGCTCATGAGAGTGATTTCACTTTGCATCCCAGATCAAGAAAGATGTATGCAAATCTTGAGAGAATGTTTTGGGGGCCAAAGATGAAGTTAGACTTAACAAATTTTGTAAGGAAATGTTTGACTTGCCAAAATGTCAAGATAGAATATCAGAAATCTACAGGAACCCTTCAACCTCTAGATATCCCTGAGTAAAAGTAGGAAAGTATTTTGATGGACTTTGTGTTGGGATTACCAGAACATCATCAGGATTGATGCCATATGGGTTATAGTTGACAGATTAACTAAGTTTGCATACTTTTTACCCATTAGAGCCAACTATCCCTTAGAAAAACTAGCTCTCCTATACATTCAAGAGATAGTGTGGTTGTATGGTGTCCTTTCTAATATAGTTTCTGATTGAGACCTAAGATTCACTTTAAGATTTTGGGGAGCTCGCTAAAAGTAATTTGAAACTAAGCTTTGCTTAAGTCCTGTTATCATCCTCAAACTGATAGGTAGACAGAGTGAACCATGCAAACCTTGGAGGATATATTAAGAGGATGTGTGCTTGAACAAAAAAGGAGTTGTGATAAATTGTTACTACTGATTGAATTTGCCTATAACAATAGCTACCATGGTAGCATTGGCATGGCTTCATACAAAGCTTTGTATGGTAGAAAATGAAAATCTCCTTTATGTTGGTATGACTCAAGAAAAGTAAAATTGTTAAGGCCTGACCTGATTAACCAAACCACTTAACCAATATGAAAGATTTGAAGCAAAATTCAGTGCCCAAATTCGAAAAAGAGTTATGCTGACATCCAAAGGAAGCCTCCAGAATTCCAAGAAGGAGAACATGTATTCTTGAAGGTCACCCCCACCATAGGTATAGGTAGAGCTTTGAAAGTTAAGAAGTTTGTCACCTCGATTCATAGGTTATTTTCAAATCCTTCAATGAGTTGGCCTACTTGTGTACCAGATAACTCTACCCGTCATTTGTCAAATCTCCATGATGTCTTTCATATATTCCAATTCAGGAAATACTATCAGATTAAACAGGTACTAGAACTTGAATCCATACAGTTAAAGGATGACCTCACATTTCAAATACCTCTAATTCAGATCATTGGAAGGGAAATTAAATAGCTTAGGAATAAATCTATGCCATTAGTGAAGGTGGCTTGGGAAGGCCTGGGAATGAAGAATACACTTAGGGAACTAGAATCAAATATGAGAAAGAATTATCCAAAGCTATTTCGAGGTACAAAATTTTGAAGGCAAATTCTTTTTAAGAAGGGTGGTAATGTAACACCCAAGGTTATTTTAAAAATTTTATTTAAACCTTATTAATTACAATTTTATGATTCTGATAGGGTTAGTCGAATAAGAATGGCTTGATGAAAAAAATATATAAATAGTAGTATTGTGGGCCTTATGGGCCCATTGAGACCACCGAAACCCTAGAATCGAGACTAAGAGATGCTCGAAACTGAGAAAATATAGGATTAAGGTTAGGAAGGATTAGAAATAAAAAATTTAGATCAAAAATTTAATTTTGGGTAATATCTTTTACAGGTAAATTATTTTACCCGTTCGGTAAAATTATGATGTGTAGTTTCTTAGACCGTATAAAACTTGTAGTACAAGTTGCCACATAAGGTGACAAGTGTATGGCTTAGAAATGTGCCACACCATTACCTTTATCAAGAACCAACAAGATTCATACAAAAAGGGCACACTTTTTATTTTAAGGAAAATTAATTCCATGGTAAAAATTAATGCATACATTATCATAAATACACAAAATGAAAAATCTTTTCATTTTCCCTCCCTATTTTTTGGCCAAGACCCCAAGAATACAACCAACTTTACCGTCTTCTAGCAATACAAGAACCCTAGCTAGTAATTCAAATTTCATCCAAAAAGCTCCATAACCAAAAGCTCAATCTACATACTATCCTTGTAACTTCAAATCAACTCCTATTAGCAAACCCTCACCTTATCATATTATCAAGTTAGCTCCTGTTCCTATCTATGTTACAAGAGGATTTGAGGGTAAGAGCAATGATTAGGTAGAGAACTCTTGAAGAAAGCTAAGAACAAGGATTAAAGCTTCCAAGAGCCAAGTAGGGCTTTCTTTAATCTTTTTTTTCAAGTTTACTGTGAAAATATGCTATTGTTTTTGTAACGCCCGATTTTTCTGTTTGAGTATAAATGACCAAAATGCCCATGAGGTCATTTTTCCAAATTAAGGACAGTTGAACCGGTCCCCGAATGGGTCAACTCAATGTTTGAAGGGGTTAGAATTGGTATGCATGATATCCAAGGTGAAAATCTCGTTTTCTAAACTTTCGGCTCAAAATGACCAAAATACCCTGTGTTCTACAGGGTAAAGGTGCCGTTTTGAGGAATTTTTCTAGGAAGTTTAGGATGATGTTTTTGAGCAATATTTGATGTTTAGTCAACCAGAAGGTCCGGGCAGTTTTAGTGCAAAATTACTATTTTGCCCCTAGAACAGTGTACAGTGAGCTTAATGACACAATTAAGCAAACCTAAGCAATATTAGGCTCTAATCGAAGATTAATTTATTTCGATAATTAATCTAGAGTCAAAATAATTTATTAAGGTTAATTAGAACCTAAGATTGCTTAGTTAAACTCTAATTGCATTCTTTAATTCAAGATTCCTAGTCATAGCATCTTGAATAGTGTTTCTCTCTCAAATTCCTTAAATTAAGGAATTGTTCCATACCTCATTTGACCAAAAGAATTATTTTAAATTACTAATCTAGTAAGATTGCCCTCCTAAGCAAGTCTTGACACTCCTAATTTCCCAATTACCTCACCTAAACACTTTCTTACAACTCCTAACCAAAACCTTAATCAAAGAAACACCTAAACACATCACTAAAACACAATTACATGAGCAAATTAATCCCCCCTTTTGCGCAATCTGGCCGAATACATGGCCTAGGAGGAGTGCCACATGTTGCTTGATTTCTCACTCAAAGAGCCATGCCTTGCCCATACTTTTGCACATACCTCACCATGCTTGAACCCATACTCAAAGCCATACCTTGTAAGAGATATTTTTCTCTCTTTCTCTCCCTAAGGTTGTTGGCCATCTCCCCCAAATCAGCCACCATTGTTGCAAATTTTCTATAAATACCAAGCTTGGAAAAACCTTAATACACTTTAGATCATTTGCTAAGTTTAGTTGTCTTGCATTTTCTTGCCTTTTCTCTCAAACTTCTCTTCATCTTCTTCATTTTCTTCTACCTCTTAAAGAATCCTTGCCACCACCATAAACCACCACAAACAACTATAAACCACTACTACCTCACCTTAAACCATCTCCTAAACACTTAAACTTTCCATTTCCAAGCTTAGAAACTCAAGGAAAAATCATCCCTTTGAGTTTCCCCTTTGGCCGAATCCATCCTCACATCCAAGAGAGATTTGTGTTCTCAACTCTTCAAGAACCAAGCTTTCTTTCTTCCATTTCAAAGACTTCCTTAGGTAGGGGTTTGTTTTCAAGTTTTTACTTGTTTTCCTTAAAGAAAGTTCTAGTTTTCTCTTGGTTCAAACTCCTTTCTTTCTTCCCTTTTCATTTTTGGCCAAGAGGCCATTTTATGAAAATAACATGAGCTTGATGATGAGGTTTCAAGATAATGACTTGTTGATGTCATGTGAGAAACCTCTAAAGCTTGAAACAACTTGGTCTTGGACCATACATGCTTGTATTTCTTTCTTTTTCTTTAGTTTCATTTTCGGTTCCTTTCCTTTTCTTTCTCAAATGATTTCGGTTTCCTTTGCCTTGGTTTGAACAAAGTTTGCTAAAAATGTAAAGTAGATCACAAAAGTTTTGTTAAAGAAAATTAATCACATGATTTCAAAGAGCTCTAAGCTTACCCTTGCCAACCTTAAAGTTGGTCGGCCGTTCTAAGAGTTTTACTCTAGATTGAAGCCCATGAGCAATAAAATAAAGAATATGACTTAGTTCTTGTAGTTTTGTTAGACAAAGTGTTGAACTTTGTGTCCATTTTCTTAAGCTTGATGATGAAGTTCAAACCTTAAGACTTCTTTGAAGTCTAGGTGCTAAGAACTCTAAAGCTTGCCTTGTGATACATAATGGGTTGAGGTTTTTGTTCCTTTAAAGTCTTGCAAAGAGCTCTAGCTAAGATCTAAAATAAGATGCATTCATGTTTACTTTAATGCTTTGCATAACATGTTTATTTTCAAGTCATCACTAAATAACTTAAAGAATAAAACAAGAATGTGCATTCTCACTTAATAAATCTCAAAGCCTACCTATTTCAACCTTAAAGTTGATTGTTGATTTGGGTTAAATACCTCAAGGGGCCTAGAGCACTAAAATAAAGAATTGAACCTTGCATCTCATGTTTACTTTCTTGCCTAGCATGTTTATATTCTATGTCATCACTTAAATTCCAAAGATAATAAAAAGGTGCATCTCATGTTTACTTTATGTCTTCACTTTATTTTCTAATAAAGAATAAAATGAGGTGCATAGCATGTTTAAGTTTATGTCAACACCTTAATGGTCTAGAGCTCAAAGACTTGCCCAAGTATCCTATGTAAGGTTTTAGAAAATGTTGGCATTCTTAAAGAAGCCATTCGGCCTTGTGGTGATGATGATGGACTTAGCATGAGTTCCTCTAATCACAAGTGTCCATAGTTCATGTTTTGTAATTTTTCCAAGCTTAGGAGCACCTAAGCAACATTATGCATAAAATTATATACTTTAAATCTATTTTATGAACAAGTTAATGTAGCTACTGACCTCATGTGTAAGTGCATGATTTTAATGAAAAGATTTGAGTCCTAAAAGAGTTTTGAATCCCTAGAATTATTCCAAGAGAAAACTAGCAACTTGTATGCATTTTTACTCATGAGATTATGTGATTTTATGGGCTTATGATTTGGTTCTGCCCTTCATGATTGGATACTGTATAAATGCTGTTCTAAGGTGTTAAAATGTGTAAAATTATGTTTGAGTGAAGCAAGGATCAATTTAGAGAAGTTAGAAAAGAATAAGTAACTTGAAAGGGTTAGAAATGAGAATTCTAGAACACTTTAATGCATAAAAATGCAAATATGTTCCAGCATGATTAATTCAAGGATAAATGGTTCATAATCCGTAATACATGTGTAAAATCCCTTCATAAATGATTAGATATTAATTTCTAAGTTTAAGATGATGACAAGAACATAAAATAGGAATTCTAGCACTCTTAGGCATGGCAAAACATAATTTTGTTCTAGCATAGTTAGATTGAGGAGAAATGGTTTACAACTTAGAGAACATGCCTAGGAATCCCTCATAATTGGTTTAGGAATTGATTATGGAGCCTTAGGCGAAGACGGATCTTAAAAAGGGTCATGAACGAAGATTCTAGCCCGTAAGCATATGATATTTCTGCCCTTACATGTGCAATGCTGTTAGGAATTTTAGTGAGTTCAAATCTTAGAGAAAAGTTTAAGTGTTAACCTCTTGAGGGTAATAAAGATGTAATATGGGTATTAGAATGATTAGAATACAAGTTTAAGGCCCGTAAGGGTCAAAGCATAAATACTATGAGATAGGTGGTCGAGAGAGCATAATTATGATGATAAACCTCGAGCATATTTATGATGATGTGATTATGTTAGTTCCTTGAGCATGAAACTTTATGTGTATGATTGGTATGATGATATGATGAAGTGTTGTATTTAAGATGCATAAGGTTTTGAAATATGAATGAAATTGAGGAATATGCTCATGTGAACTAGAAAGATATTGATTTGAGAAAGTTCCATGAAAATGATGCATGTGATTGAGATTATGTGGCATGACTCAATTTGAGGAAATTCGGAGAGTAGCTGTTATGCCGCGAATTTCCGAAATTTGAGAGACATAAGAAAGATTTTTAGAAATATGATGTTTAAGGTGACACACCGAGACGTACTCCTGCTCCGGTGAGGAGAAGGTAAAACCTGAGGGCATAGACATTAGCCTCCAAAGCGGACAAAGTCGCTGGTCTTAACCAGTCGATGCGTTTCGAAGAAGGAAAAAGTCCCATGATGGGTGATCCTTAGGCCCTCTAACCGTACTCTGGAGTCGGGATTATGATGATTATGATTATGATTATGATTATGTTTATAATTCACTTATCAAGAGGATAAGTAAGAACTAGTGACGACTAGTTAAGGTATGAGCTCATAGCCTAGTTTAAGGGTGCGGTTACTATTATGTTTGGTGTCACAAGTATGAGAAAAAGAAAGATGTTCAAGAGAAAGTTACATGCCACTTATATGTTGTTTGATTATTGGTTTGCCTAAAGTCCTCCATGCATTCATGAACTATTATGCTGCATACATGCATTAAGACTCATTATAAAAGACATGGACCTTAGATAAATATCTTGTGAAAACCTCATAATGAACCTATGCATGCTTAACCTTTTTATAATAAACCCAAGGTTCCTGGGACGTAAACGATGACACTAGGATAGAGGTTTTCCTACTGAGATTCTTTAGCAAGATTCTCACCCTCTCTCTCTGTTTTCTTTTCCGTTACGTCTTCAGACATCGATGGCGTCGTTCGTGATATTCGTTGATGCACCCGTGTAGGAACTGCACTACGACGGATCATCGTCCTACCACTTCGAGGGTCGTTGTGCTATATGCATTTTTGCATACATGGGACGCCCTTTGCCTTTCCAGTCTCAGCTTCAAATTCACTTCGACTTCCCCCTTTGGCGACGACATGATTTTTGAGAGGACGCGACCCGAGACGAGCGATCCGTGCCCAGCCATCATCCTCGGTGCATGACTATAGGAGTATGTCCCTCATACGTCGATGCGGGAGGACCCTCAGAGGACTCAGACCGATCCTTATTCGGAGGATTCTGCCCTTCTGCCTCAGGTCGAGGGGTAGTGAGGACGGTCTCCAGCGAGGCCTATGAGGCGCGTACGTAGCCAGAGACGCCCTCGCCGAGGTGGTCATGTCGTTCCGCCGATTCGCATGCCCACGTCCCTCTTCGATGGGCCACATTGAGGAGCTTCGAGTTCATAGGCTACATATCTCCGACCGAGGATTTGCATCGTCCATAGGTTTAGAGGAGGGTTGCTTTTGTGGGGAGTATCTTTTGGGGTTGTTTTCATGTATTTGTTATTATGTTTCTTATTTTTTCTTGTTTTGTCCTGCAAGCTCTGCCCACTAGTATGGGTAAGACTTTATGTTTCCTTTATATTTCATAGTCATGTACTAAACTATGTTAACTAATGTGATGAAGAATGTTTTCATGATTGATGTGTTCTTTAATGCTTATGTTCTGTGTGATTTATTTATTCTTCCGCTTCACGTTACATTTATGTTACACGCAAAGGCTCGCACTTTGTTTTACATGATTCATTTCAAAAAAAAAAATTTACTTGTATTTTCCGCTAAGTATTTTGTAAATGAATTTAAAGAGAAGTAATAACTAATAATTAATCTTGATACGTCCTAGGCGTATTGGGGTTAAATATTAGGGTGTTACAGTTTGGTCCAAAAATTTTAGTTATATTGGTTGATAATACATAGATATTGATGTGTTTAATTGGGTAAAGTGATTGGATGATGTTAGAAAACCTTTTTTGACAAAATATGTTATGAACTATGTTGGTGGAAATCTTGATTTTAAGCACACAGGTGAAATTATTTGATTTTTTTTTACCTAGATCTTATCTTGAGCTAAAGATTTAATGTGATAAAGCTAACATGTTAAGGTGTCTCTAGTATCTTTTTTTGAGTCATTCTGAGTAGTTTTGCTATTTTTTAGAAAATCAAGAACTCAGCTGGTTTGGGTTTCTGCTTGCATAGTCAATTCTGGAGTACTAAATTTGTCTAATTTTGTTATTATACCAAATGATCAAATTTTGAGTTGAAACGGTTCCTGGATATTGAGTACATCTTGAAGTCCAATCCTAAATTTTTGTAGGATCTTCATTAGATAGGTAATAAAAATTAAACTTTACGTTGGCTGAAACTAAGTAGTTTATAACCTTTGAGTTTCGAAAATTTTTTTAATACAACTAGAGACCTTATTTTGCTTTGAAAGTTTTATAGGGTCCTATAAACATTATGAATTAACTCTGAAAAATAGTTTGGCTTTGTTTTGATGAGGTTTAGTAGCTAATCCACAATTTTTTTTAATTTTAAAAATTAGGACAGCACACTAAACTACTTGAAAAAATGATGAATGATTTTATTTCATTTGCGTTATGTGAATCTATTGATGATGTTAAGCACATATAAACATAAATACTTATTACAATTGCTTATGATTTCTTGGGCTGAAGAAAGTAAATTTGGTATGTCGGGGAAAGTAAACTTGACTACCCTTGAATTGAGTCTGGTAAACTTGGCTAGGTAGATATGTGAATTGAAAGAAAATCCAATGACCATGTATAGGAATGAGCTCAGTTCTGAAAAACTATATTACCCAAGAGTGGAATAAGCCACCATAGTTGAGGGCCAAGACAATTAAAGTAGCAATTGTTTTAAGTTACTCTTTGTGCTATGTGCTATATGGATGAGTTTTATTATTCAATTGAGATCAAGATACTTATGTACTTAGTTGACATTATAAATTCCAAGAGTGATATTTGAATAAAATGAACCTCTTTGAGTAATGATTTTATAAATTGAGATAACTGTTATTAATTACTCTACTTGCATGAAATACTTTTATGAATAAACCAAAGCAACTAAGGTAGATAATGATGATAATTATATGTGTATGGGAGTCCCCTACTAAGGATTTTAGAATTCTCATCCCTATTTGCATTCCATGTCTACCTCAGATTAAGGAGATGACATTGATGGTATTTCTTCTTGAGACGCCACACGTAGAGTGTTTTGGACTCTTTCTTCAACCTCGCACATGCTCAGCTACATGTGTATATTTTCTCCGCCATTCGTTTGCTACCTCAATTCTTAGCCCATTATTTGACCCTAATTTCCCTTTCGACAGAGTTCCTCTCCATATGGTGTATCTAGTAGTAATACAACCACCACTTGCACCACCAGTACAGATATACATATAGCCCCTCCTCCTCCTAACTCTACCCTTGTACCAGCACCATCACCCCCTTCTAATGATAGCCCAAGCATGACCTAACTTCTTCAGGGAGGGAATGCCACCTCCCCTATGGCAAACAGTTTCCTTTAGATAGTTACGTGATAAAGGAGTTTAGATCTTCATATTATGTTTTGGTAGCATCATCGGTACCTGCTAATGTTAGACTTGGTTGGGATAGAAACCTTTTGTATATAGCTTTTTGATGGGTTTTACTCTAGAGTAGGATCATGTTTTTATATTTTGATGTACTTTGGGTCCACTGTGTGGACTTTTGGGATGTTGTGTATTGTTGTGTCTTACTATATATTATAGAATATCCTGAAATGGCATTGTGTGCTTGTTTGTATATAAATAAAATTACTAATGCTTTAGTACATAAGAAAATCATATGGCATTCTATTATATTATTTTTCTCTCAATTTATAATATTTCAACTATATGTCATTAAACACTAACATTTCATACTACTTGAAAATGAATAAGAAGAAATTTTACTTGGACAAGAACTTATAAATAGATAAGTAAATTAATATCACATGGTAAACGAGTATGTTATGTAGTATCACACTCTTAGTTACGTCACAGCCTAGGTGGAACACTGTAATTAAGGGGGTGTTACAAGCTGGACCTTTGAGAGACTTGGTTGGGGCTAAGGTTGAAGTTGGCTGGGGAGATGGATTGTTCTTATTGTTGTTGGGGCAATCTAGGGTGTAGGCTTTGGAATGTATAGGGGAATGGTGTCCCCAACTTCGATGAGTTAACTTCTTGTTCAGTTGTAGCAACAACGTAGGTGGAATGGTTAGTGGTATAAGCTTAGAACCCTTCAGAAATCTTCAATGCTATATGTTTTGAGTGAAAACAAAACCAATTTTAAAATATTTTGAAGAAGGACTAATATTTCCCTTGAGTTTCTTGAAGCAACAAACATATTTTATCACGTTAGCATCCAGGGTTCTTAAAACGTAAATATTTTCACATGACATGTCCAAACATGTTTAATCTCATTTGAAGAGATTAGTGTAACACTCTAGTAATTAACCAAATACACCTAGGTTGAATTTGATTAATGACTAGATTTTACTCTTTGCTTTGGTTCTTTCATCATATTTTGAAAATACTTAGTGAAATTACGAGCCTTTTTTTTTAACATAATTGAAATCGTGAGCCGCGCATAACATAAACGATTAAGCGGTAGTAAAATAAGACATTTAAGAATCTAAATATATCATATTGGCTCCATCACATAACATCCATAATGCACATCACAACATATATACAATAACCTCACTCAAAAGGTGAGTTAAGTTCATACATCATATCTTACATATTCACACCATAGGAAACTATTTATAAGGAAATCATGCCCCTAAACTAGATAACCTTAAAAGCTGAGGAAGGCTACTCTAAAACTAGGATGCATAACACTCTTAAGACTACTTAAAAACTCTCTCAGGGCCACTGTCTTGGAAACGGGGGAAGAACCCGATCACTTACGAGCTTCCTTGGAAGGGGGCACACGAGATGCGCTGGGGTCGCATGGACGGTCTTCTTGCTAACCTCGCTGAATAACCGTTTCTTCACTACCCTCTCTTACACGTGGGAGAGTAGGAGCAGAGCTCTCAGAATAAGCATGAGTAGGAGGGTCATCTGAAGGATCACTTTCAGAATACCTCATTCGTGGATTATACTCTGGAAAACCGTGGACAGGAGATGAGGCGGGATAAGAACGTAACATTCTTTCATCAAGTGGACGTGCATGTTTGAAAACCATTTCATCGCCATAGGGAGAAGTAGGAGAAAACGATAACTAGGGCAGGATGTGCAAATGGACGACCTACGTAAATAAAACACGAACCGAGCACCTTCCTTCAAAGTGATACGAATGATGCACCGGATCATAGTGGAATTCCCAAGTAGGGGTGTCAACGACGGACGAATGTCACCATCTGAATCTTAAGACAATGACGGAAATAAAGAAAGGGAGTGAGAATCTTACTAAAGAATTCTCAGTAGGTATCTCCTTCTACGGTGTCATCATCAAAGTCTCCAGGAATCTCTGGGTTATTATAAAATAGTGAACATACAAAGATTAAATTTTAAGTTTAGAAAATACTTTTACCGAGATTCGACCAATTTTAATTATGCGTCTTATAATGCATCATAATCTTAACATGTCATATTTATAATGAACTTTTCTTTTATCATTACATCATATTCCTCATCATCATCATTAATATAACATGCATAGAAGAACATCATATTTCTCATCATCAACTCATGTATGTTATGCATAGAAGAATATCATAATAGCTACACATGGACATGGTGCACATAATTTATTTCTTTAGTACCTTAGGTGACTTTAAAATCTTATCATCCTCATTATTTTCCTTGGGCCACCCTATACTCCACCCTTTTGGGAGTAATCTAGGTTATGAGCTCATACCTTACTAGTCGTCACTAGCATATACTTATCCTTTTTGATAAGTTAAAGTCCTGACTCTACCCTTTTGAGAGAACAGGGTTAGGGGGCTAGAATCACCTTTTCACCACCTATAGTTTGATGGGTCAGGATCATTTTCTTATAAATTTTAAGTCACCAATAAGTCTTTGCATGTTACAACTCGCAATTCATAATAATTCTAACATTTTCTTATTTACAGTCTTATTGGAATAATATATATCAACTATAATCATGCATCTAGGAGATTCCAGGAAAGAGAGGTGGGTCACAATGGACACGCTTAAATACCAAATCTTTCCTTAGCCAGAATCTTTCCAAATTGCACTCTCAGGAATACACTTTCTTCCAGGAACAAAATATGTCCTTATTTCATGCATAAGTTTTCATTGTTTGCAACAGCAACTATAACATACAAACCAGGGAATCAATCAATGACACCAAATTCTTGATAAGCATCAAATCACATTTTAAGTACACATAAAATTACTAGCTTCCCATAAAATTCTTACAAAGTTTTAAAACTCTTTTAGAACTAATTCTTTTTGTTAAACTTGAAAGAAGTCATAGGACTTTAGGCCTAACTTAACCATGGGACCGATTTATAACTTGAAAGAATGTTCATAGTTAAATCTTTCACTTAAGATAAAAGGAGCAAGTCTTGAGCTTTAGAGATTTAGGTGACATCTTAGAATTATTACCATGCTATGCAACCTTATTTTAATCTTATCTTTATAAGGTGATAGCTTGGAATTATAAACATGATATGCAATTCCATTTCTTTATCTTTAAGATTTAAGGTGATGACTTGAAAATTAAACATGATGCAAGAACTTGTAATATAAACATGATGCAAGAAACTTGGAGCCCGTAGTCCATAGGACGAGTGAGAAGAGAATTACATTTTTTTTTAAGCTCCAATTATCAAGACTTCTTAAAGAATAAATTCTTTAACTCCAATTATCTCATTTCTTCGCTTATGATTCATAGGCAAGTCTTTGAGCTCTAGGATTTTTAGGTGATGACATAAAATAAACATGTCATGCATTGATTCTTTTAGCCATTATAAAATAAAGTGAGAGCATAAAATAAACATGAGATGCAACTTCTTTATTATCTTTAGAGATTAAGTGACAACTTGAAATTTAAACATGAAATGCAAGCTTGAAATTTAAACATGAGATATGCAAGTTCATTTATTTATTCTTGAGAATTTAGTTATGACATAAAATAAATATGGTATGCAAGACATAAACTTAAACATGGATGCAAGTTCACTTGATCTCTTTACTAGAGCTCCTTCAAGACTTTAAGAAAATTATGATTTCAACCCAATATATGTATCTTAGCAAGACAAAGTAAAAAATACATATTTCATATTCAAACCTCAAGATAAAAACATTATTCTTTAAAGTTTTGCATTAAATGGAATGTTCAAGCTTTAGAGACCTAACTTGTGATGGATTTACAACCCATATTCAAGGTCCTCATCATCAAGCCATCATTTCATTCCTTCCTAGGCCATTTGGCTGAAACCATGAAAGGAAAATAAGGAAAGAAAAACTGAAATTTTAGAAGCTTTGGAAACTAGTGAAACCTTCAAGTTTTAGAGATCTAACTTGTGAAAGCTTTGCAACCAACACTCAAGAATCTCATCATCAAACCATGGTCTCATCATAAGCTAGGCCATATGGCCGAAATACTTTAAAAAGAAAGGAAGAAGAAACTGAAAATGAAAACTTAAAAGAAAGCTCATGAAAACATCATTTTTGAGCTAGAAACATAGCTTGTCTTAGCATAAAATGAACTTAGAAACACCTCCCTACCTAATTTGATTTGAAAGAAAGGAAGAGAACTTGGTTTCCTTGAGTGAAATGAAGCAAAATATCCTTGAAAAGCTGAAGGGAGAATTTGGCCAAGAGAAAGAAAGAAAGAAAGATTTTGGTGCTCCTAAGACTAGAATTTGTGTAAGTTATGAACTAAGCATCTAAACTATCTTCAAGCATGCCTATTTATAGAGATTTTGCAGCTCATAAATGGACAAAGGAAGGAAGGAAATCTGACCAAAAATTAGAGAAAAAAAATAAGGAAGAAAAATCATTTTGTTTGGTGGCTTAAAACATGGAATCATGTTTCCATGTTTTCATGATTCTTTGTTTTCATTCTTTGGATTTTTGTGTAATAATTTTCTGACTTATTACTCAATAATTTCAGCCATTACAGCCTTGTGGAAGAGGATTTTGTGTGTTCCATGTATTATTTAGGTGTAGGCAAGGTATTCATGCAATTTAGAGAATTTACGGTTAAGGGCTTAAGTGAATTACTAAGCAATTTGGGTGTTTTAAGCAATCTAAATAAATAATTTTGACTCTAGATTAGTAATTAGAATTTAATAAGCTTTAATTTGAGCCTAATATTGTTTAGGTTTCGTTAGACAAATCGAAAATCTCAAAATTTGCAAAACTCACGAAGGGGCAAAAACGGTAATTAACCCAAAATCGGGACCATCGGACTTAACCAAGGGTCATTCATAACTTAAAAACACCTTTTAAAATATTTTAGTGAGGTTCGAACTCAGCGGCACGCAATCGAAGTTAAAACGGCGCGGGGCGTTTTGGTCATTTCGTGCGTAAACTCAAAATTGAATTCTTCTCTCTATTAACACACATAACACAAACAATCCTTTATTATCCTCAAAACATCCCCTTGAGGACGGGTGGGGCCCACGATCCTCATTTTCTGAGTAAAATAACCTCAGGGCATTTTGGTCATTTTACACATACAGAAAATTGAGGTTTGCAATGCTTGTACGAATTGCTCCTAACTTCTCTTCTAACGTTATATTCCTTTATTGAGAATTGTTTGGTCTCAAATTTTATATAATATTTACCTACGGTAATTTGGTAATTTCTAATGACAGTAAAGATTAAGTAAAAATTGGGCGTTACAATTAGGACTTAATGAAAATGAAAAATATATTGTGGAATGAACGTACATATGCTTAACGAATCAAAAAAAAATTCTCAAGTACAAGAAACCAAGGGTTAGATCATCAAAAAGTAGCACATGACTTCAGAAAGTACAATTCAAGTGAAGATTTCTATCCATCTCTAAAGCAAGTGTATTTTCCCATTTTCAATCATCATGCTCATAATCATAACATTCACAACAAGCTCTGATTTAAAAAATAAGATCAACCAAAAGTTTAGAAACTGTGAACGCTCTTTAGAAGCACATTTCACAATGAAACGGTGTATTTTCAGGAAAATAAGGGAAATTTGAGATTCAAATTTAAAGTCAAAACCTCATAGACTGACGTGATATCTCTTCTACTAACTTGGTCATTAGCTTCAAGAAGAAAGTTCAAACCTCATTCAGAAAGTAAAAAGTAGTTTTTGAAGGTGACATCAGAAACTTCTATTCTTCAATGACTTTTAACAGCTTCTTAAAATGCCAAGCTACTCCTTTAGACTGCAATTTCCAAGACACAAAAGGAAGAACAACATGTGTCACTTGGACAACAGATTAAGGCAACGGTCATAAATGCATATCATCTATAAATAGAGATATTGTGCTTACAACTACAAAGACTTTTGCGAAGAAGAAGTGCTGAAATGCTAAAACATTTTCTCTCATCTTTTCTGTAAAGACATTCCTGCTTGTAATCAGTTTCATACTTGTAAAAATCTTCTTTCTATATTCTTAATAAATCATACGTTCCTCCTAGGAAGAATCATTAGAAAGAAGTCATCCAAGTTTTCCAGGTCTATTATTGTTCATCTTACGAAACTTCAGTATTGGTTAGTATGAGTGTTAAACCTAAACACAAACCTTTATAATGTCGATCCAGTAGTGATCGTTGTGAGTTAGCTGGAGAAGCTAAGCAAAGACTACTTATAACGTGATAATAGAGTGAGCGACTAGTTGCGGGTTAGTTTGAAGGACTTGGTTAAAGACTACTCAGGTGTGATAGTAGAGTGAGCTATTGGTCACTATGTTAGCTGCAAGGCTGGTCAAAGACTACCCGATTGTGATAGTAGAGTGAGCTCCTGGTCAATTGTAAGAGCTTGGGAAGGCTATTGTAAAGACTATCCAACTTTCTCATGTTGAGAAAGGTTTTAGTAGAACTCGACAGTGGTTTTGAGAACTCAAAGGTTTTAGGTAGGTTGGTTGAACCAAGGAAATACCTGTAGGATCTTCTTTTTTCCTAACTTCATTTATTTACTACTTTGTACAAGTTATATTGTGTTTCTTGAAAAAATTGTTCATACGCGTTTAATTGTATTCGTTATAGTTCAGAAACTTACCCTGATGTAACTAATGTTATTTCCCATGTACTTCAAGTTTAATAGTTAATTGTTATTGTTTAGGTTTTTTAGAAAATGAAAAGAAAGAATGGCAAAGCACGATTCAACCTCCTTCGTTCACTTTTCTACCTACAATTAGCATCAAGTGCTTAGGCCTCTAAGGGTTGAGCATTCTAACGATGAGAGAGGTTAAAGATCCTAGGAGATATGCCATAAAATATCCACATAGCAAAATGACACTTATAAATAGACCACCATTCTTTGATGGTGGGGACTATGCATATTGGAGAAATCGTATAGAGTTGTTCATAAAATGCACAAGTCTTGACTTGTGGGAGATCATACAAGTAGGAGATTATGTTCTAATGGAAAAAGTTTCGAGAACTAAAGACGCACCTTCAACCTCTAAGAAGTCCCTGGAGGAAGTAGATAGAGCAACATAAAGCCCAAATCCAGTTAAACTCCAAAGCTAAGTATCTACTCATGTGTGCACTAAGAAGCTGAGTATGATAAAATCATTACTTGTGACACGGCTAAGGGATATGCGATACTGCACATGTTGTATGAAGGCACTAATCAAGTTAGAGACAAAGATCAGGAATGCTTGTCCATTAATACAATATGTTTTAAATGACAGACCAAGAAAGTATTGATAATATGAACACAAGGTTTATGCATATCATAAACCAGTTAAAGGGACTGGGCAAAAGGTATTCTAACTTTGAAATGGTTAGAAATTCTAAGAAGCCTCCTACTAAATGGCTACACAAGGTCATGACCATTATAGAAGCTAAAGACCTTCAAACTCTTGGCCATGAAGTTGTGCTCTTTGAAATTCATGGTGAATCCATAAAAAAGAGAAAGTCCTTGGCCCTAAAGTAAACTCATCAGAAACGGAATAAGGATCAAGTAATGAAAGTTGTAACACCCTAATAATTAACCGAATACACCTAGGTTATCTGATTAATTACTAGACTTTACTCTTTGCTTCAGTTCTTTCATCATACTTTGAAAATACTTAGTGAAATTACGAGCCATTTTTTTTAAACATAATTGAAAATATGAGCCGCACATAACATGAACAATAATCGAAATAACGTGCAGATATAGCATGAAAAACACATCATATTGGCTCCATCATATAACATCCATAATTACATAACACATAGATAGTTTGCCTACCAACAATAAGACTAGGTGTAGGCAATATAACAAAATATAGATAATATATGGATGGAAGGACATCCATTAATGGCACCTAGTAATAACACTCCAAGGATAGGGATAGATATCCAAGCCCACGCGCAAAGTTTAGCGATACGTTCCTCAAGGATAATAAGCTGTTCACCAATAAGTACATCAACCAGGTGAAAGCATCAACGAGACGAACATCACCATCACTTTCTGAAGACGAGATGGAAAGAAAGAAGAGCGAGTGAGAAACTTTATAAGAATCTTAGGTACTCACCTCATATGCATCGTGTCATCATCATCATCCTCAGGAACCTCGGGGTTATTATGAAATAGTGAGCATGCAAGATTGATTTATTAAGTTTGAAAATATACTTTACCGAGGTTCGTTGGTTTTAATCATGCGTCTTATAATGCATCATAAACTTAACATGTCATGTTTATAATGAACTTTTCCTTTCATATATAATAACATAGTTATGCATAAAATCATATCATATTCCTCATCATCATTTCATAATACTATGCATAGCAGAACATCATATTTCTCATCATCATTTCATAAATACTATGCATAGCAGAACATCATATTCACATAATGCATTTACTTAGTTTCTTAGGTGACTTAAAGTTAATTTCATCATCATTTTCCTGGGCCACCCTATACTCCACCCTTTTAGGAGTAATCTAGGTTATGAGCTCATACCTTGCTAGTCGTCACTAGCACATACTTATCCCTTTTGATAAGTAAAAATTCTGTCTCTACCCTTTTGAGAGAACGGACTAGGGGCAAGAATCACCTTTTCACCACCTATAGTTTGACGGGTCCAAAGGATCATTTCTCAGGATCACCTTTCACCACCTATAGTCGATGGGTCCAAAGGGTCATTTCCTCATATACTTTGAGTCACCTTTAAGTCTTTGCATGTTATATCATAATACAATTCTCAATTCATAATCATTTATAACATTTTCTCGTTTATAGTCTTATTCTGGAATAATATATATACCAACTGTAATCATGCATAGAAGATTCCAGGAGAGAGGTGGGTCACAAATGGACACGCTTAAATACCAAGTCTTTCCTAGCCAGAACCTTTCCAAATTACATTTTTACAGGTAATATACTTTCTTCCAGCAACAAGGGTAAATTTTTAAGTAACAAAGAATATTTCATTATTTCATGTATAAGCATTCTCATTGTTTGCAACAACAACTATAACATGCAAGCCTAGGAATCATTCAATGACATCAAATACTTAATAAGCATCAAATCACTACATAGACTTATAATTTAAAACATCGAAGACATCATCATAAATCCTTATCAAAGCTGTCTTAAACAACTAAAACTCTAGAATCGGGAAACCTTAATTATTGAACTAATTAATTATGCATCTAAGGGATTTATTACCATCAATTATAACCCTTAAGAACATTATTAGACTATATGAGGTAGCATAGGTAGTAAATCATTTTTAAAGCTTTACGGTTGCTTTATGTAGCTAATTTCACTTCTAACATGCATAGAATTATTCCTTATCAATAAACATAATTATCACAACTTCAAACATATCAAATCATAGTAATACTAACTCAGATTAGATGGCTGAATCATGAACCTCACATAATTGCTTAATATCTTATTTTAAGTACATAATATTATAGTTCCGTAATATCATTTTAAGCCTTAAAACTCTTCTAAAAACTTTTTTTTTGTAATCTTGAAAGAAATTATAGAACCAACTCAGTAGCTATTTAAAAATTACTTTAGTCCTACCTTAATCATGAGGTCAATTTATATATTGAAAGAATGTTCATGATTAAAATTTTCTCTTAAGATAAAAGGAGCAAGTCTTGAGCTTTAGAGATTTAGTGATAGCTAGAATTATAAACATGCTATGCAACCCATTTTAATCTTGTCTTTATAAGGTGATAACTTGGAAAAATAAACATGATGCAAGGACTAGGCGTAGTCCGCATCTGACCAAGTGGAGGAGAAGAGAATCTTAATAAAAGAAAAATAAGAAACCGAAGGCGTAGTCGCGGGACCGGTGAAGGAGAAGAATTCTTATTAAGCTCCAACTCAAGACTTCTTAAAGAATAAATTCTTTGACTCCAATAATCTTAAGGAAATATGCATCCTTAGGATACTACCATTTTCTAACTTTGCTTGTGATACTTGGGCAAGTCTTTAAGCTCTAGGATCTTTAAGTGATGACATAAAATAAACATGCCATGCATTGATTCTTTTAGCCATTATAAAATAAAGTGAGAGCATAAAATAAATGAGATGCATCCTCTTTATTATCTTTAGAGATTAAGTGACAACTTGAAACATAAACATGAAATGCAAGCTTGGAAATTTAAACATGAGGTATGCAAGTTCATTTATTTATTCTTGAGAATTTAGTGATGACATTAAAAGTAAACATGATGTGCAAGGCATAAACTTAAACATGGATGCAAGTTCATTTTATTCTTCACTAGAGGTCCTCCAAGACTTTAGAGAAATATAAATTCAACCCAATATATCTTAGCAAGACAAAGTGAAAAAATACATTTTCAAGTTCTAAACTCAAGATCTTTATTTTTACATCATAAAAACATCATTCTTTAAAGTTTTGCATCAGGTGGAATTTTCAAGCTTTAGAGGCCTAACTTGTGATGGATTTACAACCAACACTCAAGGTCCTCATCATCAAGCTATCATCATATCCCATATAGGCCTTATGGTCGAAATATTTAAAGAAAGAAAGAAGAAAACCAATTAAAAAGCTAGAGAAAGTTCATGAAATCATCATTTTGAACCAAGAACAACACTTAGCAAAACATAGAAATAAGCTTAAAGACAACTCCCTACCTAATTTGGTTTGAAGGAAAGGAAGAGAACTTGGTTTCTTTGAGTGAAATGAAACAAAATCTCCTTGAAAAGTTGAAGAAAGAATTTCGGCCAAGGGAAGGAAGAAAGAAAGTTTTTGAGCTTTGGAAAAACTTGAATTGTGCAATTATGAGCAAGGCTTCTAAGACTCCTTAAGCATGCCTATTTATAGAGATTTTGGAGCTCATGAATGGACAAATGGAGGAGGCATGGGTGGCTGATTTTGAGGGGGAAAAAGGGAGGAAATTCATATTTTTGTTTAAGGCATGTTTTATGTCATGTTTTAGGGAATTTTTTGTTTTTTTCTTTACATGAAGCTTTGTGCCAAATTTGCCAAGTAATCTAATGCATGGAGGCCATATAATTTCGTGCATTACAGCCCAAGGAGGAGGAAATTTATGTGTTCCATGTATTATTTAGGTGTAGGTATGGTATTCTTGCAAATAAGAATTTGCAATTAAGGGCTTAGGTGAATTAGTAAGCAACTTAGGTGTTTTTAAACAATTTCAGATTCTAATCAATTTAAATAAATAATTTGGACTCTAGATTAGTAATTAGAATTTAATAAGCTTTAATTTGAGCTTAATATTGCTTAGGTTTCATAGATGAATCAAAATCTCAAAATTGCAAAACTTACAAAGGGGGCAAAATGGTCATTTCACTTAAAAATTGCCGGAGCCACCAAGCTTAACCAATGGACAATCATAACTTAAAAACATGTTTTAAAACATTTTAGTGAGGTTCGGCTAAGTCGGCACGCAATCAGAAGTTAAAAGCCGCAAAGGCGTTTTGGTCATTTCGCGTCGAAGCTCAAAATTGAGATTCTTCTCCTCTATTAACACACATAACACAAACAATCCCCTATTATCCTCAAAACATCCCCTTGAGGACGGCCGGGCCCACGATCCTCATTTCTGAGTAAATAACCTCGGGGGCATTTTGGTCATTTTACACGTCAGAAATTCGGGCTTGCGACTCTTAGGAATCGCTCATAACCTCTTTCTAATGTTATATTCCTCTATTGAGGATTGTTCGATCTCGAAAGTAAAAGTTGGGGCGTACAATACTCCCTCCTTAAAGAATTTCGCCCTTGAAATTCGTTCCTAATAGTTCGGGTACTGTGCTTGCATGTCCGATTCAGCTCCCATGTGAATTATTCAGTTTCACCTCGTCCCCATGCTACTTTGACCAGGGTACAGCCTTTTTTCGTAAACTGTTAACTCCTCGGTCAATGATTCTCGTGGGTGGTAAGTTAAACGTAGGTCATTTTTAATTGCACATGTTCTGGCTCTAGTACATGACTTGGGTCAGAATGATATTTCTTAACTGGGAGACATGGAAAACATCGTGAAGGTTGGAGAGACTTGGGGAAGGGCTATACGGTAAGCTCCAGATCCTACTTTGCTAAGGATTTCAAATGGGCCAAGAAATCGCTCAATTTCTTTACTTTCATTGCTCGGCCTATGCCTGTGATGGGGGGATTCTTAGGAACACATGGTCCCCTTCTTAAAATCTAGCGCTTCGCCGCTTATCCGCATAGTTTTTCTGTCAACTTCAGCAGTAAGAATCTTATCCTAATCTTCTTGATTTGTTCGTTGTTTCCCTCACAATATCAGGTCCAAGTAGACTCGCTCTCTGGGTTCATACCAACATAAGGGAGATTGACATTTCCGTCCATAGAGGGCCTCGTATGGTGCAATACCGATACTTGCATGATAACTGTTGTTATATGCAAACTCAATTAGTGGCAGGAACTTATCCCAACTTCCCCTTTGATCCAAAACACATGCCCTTAACATATCCTCCAAGGTTTGGATAGTTCTTAAATTGACCATCCGTTTGGGGGTGATAAGCCGTGCTTAGACATAGCTTGAGCCAAATGCCTTCCTGAAAGGCTCCCCAAAATCGTGATGTAAATCGCGTCTCAATTAGAGATTACGTGGTACTCCATGTAACCTTATCTCCTGAATATATAATTGTGCTAACCTATCCAAGGAATAAGTCACCTTAATAGGTAAAAAGTGGCTGACTAGTCAACCGATCCACTATTACCCAAATGGCGTCATGATTTGCTTGGGTCCTCGTAGTCCAGTTACAAAATCCATGGAGATACTATTCCACTTCCACTTGGGGATTGGTAAGGGTTGCAACATTCAGAGGGTCTTGGGTGCTCAATCTTTACCTTTTGACACAACAAGCACTTATTCACCCATGTGCACACATCATTCTTCAATCCTGGCCACAAAACGTCTTTCAAATCTTGATACATCTTGGTGGCACCAGGATGAAAGGTGAAATGACTCTTATAGGCTTCCTCCAAAATGTCCTTCGGAGGTCACCACTAGCAGGTACACATATACGACCTTCAAATCTCCACAAACTATCATTCCCTTGGGTAAAACCTTTCAACTTCTGGCTTTACCGCCTCTAAGGTTTCTTGAAATTCTTGTATCTTCCCTTTGGGCTTGAGCAATTATTTCCTTGAATTCACTCGTCACACTAAGATGGAAAGCTCTTATGCCCTTAGTGGTCAAGGTCATCCCTAGGTTTAGGTCTCTAAATTGCTCAATTAACTCAATCTCCTTCACCATCAAATGGGATACTTGTAAAGATTTTTTACTTAGAGCATTAGCTACAACATTAGCTTTGTCAAGATGGTAGTTCAACCCAAAATCATAATCTTTAAGAACTTCATCTACCTTCTTTGCCTCATGTTTAGTTCTTTCTGATCAAAGAGATATTTCAAACTCTTGTGATCGGAGAACACCTTAACTTAACTCCGTATAAATGGTGTCTCCAAATCTTTAGAGCAAACACAATGGCAGCTAACTCAAGGTCATGGGTAGGGTAATTTGCCTCATGTGGCTTGAGTTGCCTTGACGCATAGGCCACCACTTGCCTATTTTGCATCAGACACATCTCAAACCCTTCCTTGAAGCATCACAGTACACTTCAAAAGGCACATTGGGTCGGGTAAGTAACATCCCAAGTACAACGTCATCCTTAAGTCATGACATTATGCTTAGGAGTTGTTACTTATAAATTAGCGGACCTTTCCTAGTTATCTATAGCAATATTGATCGAGTCGAGTAGTAACTAATTCGTGGTTCTACTAAATATATACAAAAATACACAAAACATTTATTTATTTCATAAGTAAATACAAAAGGAAGCTCTTTTATGAGCTTGAATACATACATGTTCCCTACTTCGTTTACAAACATATACACACCACTAAGTACAATATAATAAAAACACTAACTACTAAACTCCTGCGATCCGATTCCTTTAGTGTAGCAACCTCGTAGTCCTCTGGATCAACCTGGAGGCGACACGGAAACACAAAAACGTAGGGGTGAAATTACACAATTCTCATAGGATAACTCCCCAGATACACAATCATAAATGTCATCGTCATCGCAAGCCACTTCGTTTATAGAAAATATGATCATGTAATGTAAACTAAAGATTCATTTTAAAGTTTCAAAATTATCTTTCCGAAGTGGGTAGCTTTTATTATTCAATCACTTAATATACACACATAATACTACTCAATACAATAGTATTACATTTTGAAATATACGTGCCCTCAGTACATGGAGGGACTTTTTCTTTCATGCCCATTAAAAGAGACTTTCCGTGCCCATTAAAGAGGATCTTCTGTTCCATAAAAGAGGACCTTTTCATGCCCATAAAAGGGGACTTTTTGCCCTTTTACTCATTTAAGGGAACCTTTAATGCCCTTCACATAATATAGGAGACTTTCATTTCTCTACTTAAAACATGTACCAGCATCAAATTCACATATAAACAATCAATCATAAGTGATTTTCATTCATTTCTCATAAACCAAACCTTAAAGTCACTATCATGCATTCATATACCATAGACCTGGAATAGATATCAAACTATCACAAATTTCCAGTCATTCTCACATTCCAGCACTTTGGTAGAGTTATTGTTCTGGGTGCAACATTTAATTGCCATATCAAACAACTATTCCAAGAGCCACAAAAATTCTGTATGACACTATAATGTGTCTAGGACAACCTGTAAAAATTTCAGGGCAATCAGAGTTATATAACCACTTCAATAAAATAGGAAAATCTGGTGGTCAGAAGCCACAAATTCATAGTCCAGACTTGTGTTCTCAAAATATTTAGCCCTAGAATTGATGGAATCATAGTACAAGAAAATTCATAGAGATATTTCAACATGTTATTAGTCTTGTGTAAAAATTTCAGGAGCTATCTCAATCAATTGCTATGATTAAAAATTCGGGCAAGTTTGTCACTTCAGTCTCAACAATTCAACAGCAGCAGTACAATTCGGTTTCTAATTTTTTTGAGGCATCAAACCTTAGAA
Source organism: Dalbergia oliveri (assembly GCA_030441495.1). NCBI lineage: Eukaryota > Viridiplantae > Streptophyta > Magnoliopsida > Fabales > Fabaceae > Dalbergia > Dalbergia oliveri. Next base: position 18,577,233 of record JAMLFY010000016.1, read on the forward strand.
TTAACCCCTAAGAAAATTCGTGTGTTTAGTATAAGAGGTTAGCTACAACATATAATTTTCATGGCTCATAAAACCACCCACAAAATTTCCAGAAAATTCGTGAAAAATTCTGATTCCAGAACAGAAATCAAGTCCTAGCAACCTAGTTCCAATTTCACTTGAGAGAAAACCCTTTTTAAAACCATCCAAACACAACACAAAAATTCATACATCAATATCAATATGTTAATCATCAATATCATCAAAATTTTCGGAATTAGGGCAAGCTAAACAGAATTGAAAAATTCCACAAGAAAGGAGAAAACCCTACTTTGAGAGCTCTTGAGCTCTATGCTTAAAAGGATGCTCTAGAATGCTTTTGCTTCACTTCAAAGCTTCCCCACCAACATCAAACCCTTCCTTTAACCTCTGATTGTGTGCCCTCAAAGTTGGAAAAAGTGATGGATTCAAATTATAATCGGTTAGATTTGTAGGTTATGATGAATAGAATAAGTTTAGTGAAGAGAATTTGTGGTTTTAGTGACTTTGAGCTAAGGTTTTGCAAGCTTGAAGCTTGTTAATGGAGTTTGAGAGGAAGAACAATGGAGGAATGGTTCTTAGAGAGGTCTGGACGAAATTTTCATGAAGGAAATGATAAGATGTTGATTTTATGAGTTTATGACAAAATGCATAGAATTTTCAAGTCCAAAATGTTTTCTTTTCTTAAAGATAAATGTAGAAATATTTTGTAAGCATCCTATTGGTCCTAATAAAGTGGCAATGGTGTGGCTTCTTCTAAGCCACACACTTGTCTAAATGGGTGGCAAACTTTCACTTTGGAAGTTTCATTTCGATGTAAGAAACTCACCCAAAATTATCACGAACGGGTAAACAGGTACCGATTGAACCGATATGCCAGAAAATTAATTTGAAGTATAAAATTATCAATCCACCTATTTCTAACCTTATTCCAATGTTTTAATTTCTAATTTTGGCGCTCAGACAAGGATAGTTTTAGCTCAGAGGAGCTGAAGGGGCAAGATTATTCATGGGCCCAAAATTATTATTTTTTTTTTTACAGGTCCATTGGGCCACCCTCATCATCGTTGCTGGATTTCTGAAATTATGAATAACAAAGCTCAAATTAATTTTTAAATGATTTCGGGTGTTAGGTAACACTAAAACAGGGGTTAAGGTTAGCTTGTGTTTCAGTTCTTGAAAGCTCCTTTTACACTCTGGGGTCCATGAAAAGGGTGTTTTTCCTAGTTAACTTGCTCAAAGGTAGGGAAATCTGGAAAATCCCTTGATAAACCGATAATAAAGCTAAACCTAAGAAGCTCCTTACTTCAGTTACCGTGGTTGGTCTTTCCAGTTACAACCGTTTCCACCTTACTAGAATCTACAGTAATTCTTTTCTTAGATACTACATGCCCTAAAAATTTCACCTCATCTAACCAAAATTCACACTTAGAAAGCTTGGCATATAGTTTCTTTTCCTTCAAGATTTCCACTATGGTTAGGCGTCATGCTCCTCATGGGTCTTAGAGTAGATGAGAATGTCATCTATAAAGACAACCACAAACTGATCTAAATAGAGTCTAAAGATCCTATTTATGTAATCCATAAAAATTGTTGGAGCATTGGTTAATCCAAAGGACATTACTAAACTCAAAATGGCCGTATCGAGTGCGAAAGGCCGTTTTGGTATATCTTCATCTTCTACTAATCTGGTGGTAACCTAACCTCAAATCAATCTTAGAAAACACTGCACCTTTAAGCTGGTCCATTAAGTCATCTATCCTAGGCAAAGGGTATTTGTTCTTCAGCTGTCACTTTATTCAATTGCCTATAGTCAACACACATCCTCATACTTCCATCCTTTTTCTTCACAAACAACACCGGGGCTCCCTAAGGTGAAGCACTAGGCCTAACAAACTTTTTCTCCAATAAATCTTCCAATTGAGCTTTCAACTCGTCAACTCTAATGGGGACATCCTGTATGGGGCTATGGATATGGGTCTTGCACCAGAAGCAATTCTATGGAAAACTCTATCTCTCTTGGGGAAACTCTGTATCTCATCTAGAAATACTTCGGGATAATTTCTTACTATCGGTATCTCATCGATACTTTGCTCAAAGTCTACATCACTAGCGGCTAAGAAAATATAACCTTTATTCTCACCCTTACCAGTCCATTTCCAGCGTTATGTATAGACTTATGGGTTTCTTAGGTTCAATGGGAATAGGAAGAAAGGTGATGGTTTTCTCATAATAGTTTAACAGGACAAGTTGGCCTCAAGCCAATCCATGCCAAGAATCACATCTAAACCTCGCATAGGTAAACAAATAAGGTCTAAAACAAAGGATCTATTCCTATAACAAAATTGCAATCTAAACAACATTTACAAGTCCTAACGGGTTTTCCAGGAGGGTAGAAACAACAAGATCAAAAGGAAGCTCAGTCACATGCAAGTTAAGGCTTTTAACACATGAGTGGGAAATAAAAGAATGGGAAGTGCCAGAATCATATAGTACAATTAAGTTTTTACCATGCATGTTACACTTACCTTCCACGAGATTCCGTGACTTTGTCGTTTCCTTGCATTAATGGTAAAGACCCTTCCTTGGACCTTGGCTTGGGATTGGGGATTGCGGGTTCCTCTCTGTGCATTCTTGAGAATAGTGTCCTGGCTTTCACACCGGTAGCAAACATTTGTTCCTTCAGGCATGCTTCCATGATTCTTACCGCACTTGGGACAATCCATGGATGGTGGGGGTCAGGTGCTGCTGGACCTCTTTGTGGTGCTTTCCCCTTGTTGTTGTTATTGTTGTTGTTGTGATTGTTGTTGGGGTTGTTGTTGTAGCGGTTGCGTCATAGCGGTTGTTATTGTTGTTCGGCCTTCCTTGTTGAAAGTTCCTTTGTAGACCTTGGGGTCTCGATTGAGGTGGGAATGAGGGTCGATTATTTCTCTTGAATTGCTGACCTTGAGGTGTCAGCTTTGGTGATATTATCCGACTTTGAGGTGCTCAACTTTCTCCGCCCTTCTTCAATGATGCGGCATTTGTTAACTAGGGTAGAAATCCTAATCTCCAAATGCGCAACCTCCACATTAAGCTCTGCCTTTAACCCTGACTCGTATTTAATGCATTTCCAATACTCGTCGGGTTACTTTGATACATCCTTGAGAACTTAATGAGTTCCTCAAATCTGCAGTGTCCGGGCTACATTCATGTTTCCTTGCACAAGCTGCATGAACTCAATGTCCTTGGCATTTTTGACTCAACTCGGAAATACTTCTCATAAAAATGGACCTTAAATAGCTCCCAATCAATGTCCACGTCGGTAGCCTCCAAGAGTCTTCGAGCACCTGTCCACCAGAAGCCGGCATCACCCTCAAGCATATGGGTGACAAAGGTAACCTTCTCCTTTGAGCATGGGACTAAGCAAAGACCTTCTCAATATTCCGAATCCATTCTTCTGCAACATTTGGATTGAGGGTCCCCTTGAATACTGGTGGGTTTGCCCTTGAACTCCCCAAACGAGCGTGTTCGGGGATCTCATGGCCTTGATTCGCATTAGCTTGGCGATCCTGATCCATTCGCTCCATCATCATCCTCATTGTCCTTGCCACATCACGAGTGCTTCGGTTTCGTTGTTCTGGTTATCCCTGCGTTCCTAGTCTGTTGTCGACGTGCCATTGGTCCCTATACACACAAAACAGCAACACTGAGGTGATCAGGCTCAACATTCCATGCAAAGTGAGCAAGTTACCATGGCACGTGCAACATACAGCAGTCATGCATCTCTAATCCTCAAGCTCATCCTAATGATAAACATTTACACATGACATTTCTAACGTATTATGCTTAAGAAGCATAGCCAGTCCAATCCTCAGGCTCGTGAGAACCAAACTCTCTGATACCAAAATGTAACACCCTAATAATTAACCCAATACGCCTAGGTCGTATCTGATTAATTACTAGACTTTACTCTTTGCTTCAGTTCCTTAATCATGCTTTGAAAATACTTAGTGAAATTACGAGCCATTTTTTTTAAACATAATTGAAAACGTGAGCCGCGCATAACGTGAACGATAATCGGGATAAAGCAAAACAAAAGACATATCATGAAGAACACATCATATTGGCTCCATCATATGACATCCATAATTACATTTCACATAGATATTTTGCCTACCAACAGAGTTAAGCTAGATGTAGGCAATCTAACAAAACATAAATAATATATGGATGGAAAAACATCCATTAATGGCACCTATTAATAACACTTCAGAGATAGATATCCGAGTTCACGCTCAAGGTCTAGCAATACGTTCCTCAAGGATAATAAGCTGGTTCACAAGATCACGTGCATCTACCAGGTGAGAGCATCAAAGGAATCACGAACATCACCATCACTTTCTGAAGACGAGATGGAAAGAAAGAAAGAGGGAATGAGAAACTTATAAAAGAATCTCAGTAGGGTACTCACCTCATATGCATCGTGTCATCATCATCGTCCCCAGGAACCTCGGGTTTCATTATGAAATATGAGCATGCTAAGATTCATTTATTAGTTTGGAAATATACTTTACCGAGGTCCATTCATTTTAATCATGCGTCTTATAATGCATCATAAACTTAGCATGTCATGTTTATAATGAACTTTTCCTTTCATATATAATAACATAATTATGCATAAGACCACATCATATTCCTCATCATCATATCATAAATACTATGCATAGAAGAACATCATATTTCTCATCATCATCTCATAAATACTATGCATAGAAGAACATCATAATCACATAATACGTTACTTAGTTCCTTAGGTGACTTAAAGTTACTTTCATCATCATTTTCCTGGGCCACCCTATACTCCACCCTTTTGGGAGTAATCTAGGTTATGAGCTCATACCTTACTAGTCGTCACTAGCATATACTTATCCCTTTTGATAAGTTAAAATTCCGTCTCTACCCTTTTGAGAGAACGGACTGGGGCAAGAATCACCTTTTCACCGCCTATAGGGGTCCAAAGGATCATTTTCTAGGATCACCTTTTCACCACCTATAGTCTGATGGGTCCAAAGGATCATTTCCTCATATATTTTAAGTCACCTTTAAGTCTTTGCATGTTATATCATAATACAATTCTCAATTCATAATCATTTATAACATTTTCTCGTTTATAGTCTTATTCTGGAATAATATATATACCAACTGTAATCATGCATTGGAGATTCCAGGAAAGAGAGGTGGGTCACAAATGGACACGCTTAAATACCAAGTCTTTCCTAGCTAGAACCTTTCCAAATTACACTTTTACAGTAATATACTTTCTTCAGCAACAAGGGTAAATTTTTAAATAACAAAGAATATTTCATTATTTCATGCATAAGCATTCTCATTGTTTGCAACAGCAACTATAACATGCAAGCCATGAAATCATTCAATGAAATCAAATACTTAATAAGCATCATCATAAATCCTTACCGAAAAGCTGTCTTAAATAACCGAAACTTTAGAATCGGGTAACCTCAATTATCAAACTAATTAATTATGCATCTAAGGGATTAATTACCATCATTACCATTAATCATAAGCCTTGAGAACATTATTAAACCATATGAGGCAGCATAGGCATAAATCATATTTAAAGCTTTACGGTTGCTTTATGTAGCTAAAACATGCATAGAATTATTCCTTATCAATAAACATAATTATCACAACTTCAAACATATCAAATCATAGTAATACTAACTCAGATCAGTGGCTGAATCATGAACCTCACATAATTGCTTAATATCTCATTTTAAGTAAATGTAAGATATTAGTTTCCCGTAATATCATTTCAAGCCTTAAAACTCTTTTAGAAACTAATTCTTTTTGGTAATCTTGAAAGAAATTATAGAACCAACTCAGTAGCTATTTAAAAATCACTTTAGGCTTACCTTAATCATGAGGTCAATTTATACATTGAAAGAATGTTCATGATTAAAATTCTCACTTAAGATAAAAGGAGCAAGTCTTGAGCTTTAAAGATTTAGGTGATACTAGAATCATAAACATGCTATGCAACCTCATTTTAATCTTATCTTTATAAGGTGATAACTTGGAATTATAAACATGATGCAAGAAACTGGAGCGCGGTAGTCCGCACTAGACCAGTGGAGGGAGAAGAGAATCTTAAGAAAGAGCGGTAGTCCGCATTGGACCGGTGAAGGGAGAAGATTACATCTTATTAAGCTCCAAACTCAAGACTTCTTAAAGAATGAATTCTTTAACTCCAATAATCTTAAGGAAATTGAAAGTGATACTACCATTTTCCAACTTTGCTTGTGATACTTGGGCAAGTCTTTGAGCTCTAGGATCTTTAAGTGATGACATAAAATAAACATGCCATGCGTTGATTCTTTTAGCCATTATAAAATAAAGTGAGAGCATAAAATAAATATGAGATGCATCCTCTTTATTATCTTTGAAGATTAAGTGACAACTTGAAACATAAACATGAAATGCAAGCTTGGAAATTTAAACATGAATATGCAAGTTCATTTATTCATTCTTGAGAATTTAGTGATGACATAGAAAGTAAACATGGTTATGCAAGGCATAAACTTAAACATGGATGCAAGTTCATTTTATTTCTTTACTAGAGCTCCTCCAAGACTTTAGAGAAATATAAATTCAACCCAATATATCTTAGCAAGACAAAGTGAAAAATACATCTTTCAAGTTCTAAACTCAAGATCTTTATTTTTACATCATAAAAACATCATTCTTTAAAGTTTTGCATCAAGTGGAATTTTCAAGCTTTAGAGGCCTAACTTGTGATGGATTTACAACCAACACTCAAGGTCCTCATCATCAAGCTATCATCATATTCCCATATAGGCCTTATGGCCGAAATGTTCAAAGGAAAAGAAAGAAGAAAACCAAATGGAAAAGCTAGAGAAAGTCCATGAAATCATCATTTTGAACCAAGAACAACACTTAGCAAAGCATAGAAATAAGCTTAAAGACAACTCCCTACCTAATCTGATTTGAAGGAAAGGAAGAGAACTTGGTTTCTTTGAGTGAAATGGAAGAAAATATTCTTGAAAACTTGAAGAAAGAATTCAGCCAAGAGGAGGAGGAAATGAGAGCTTTTGGTGCTTTGGAAAAACTAGAAATGTGTACAATTTTGAGCAAGCATCTAAGACTCCTTAAGCATGCCTATTTATAGAAGAATTCAAGCTCATGTATGGACAAGAGGAGGAGGAAAATCTGACTAAATTTGAGGAGGAAACAAGGAAGGAAAAATCATCTTGTTTGGTGGCTTAAAACATGGAATCATGAAACATGATTCCTTGTTTTCATACCTTGAGTTTTGTGCCAAGTTTGACAAATTTTTCTGATGCATATTAGGCCATATAATTTCATGCATTATAGCCCAAGGAAGAGAAATTTGTGTGTTCCATGTATTATTTAGGTGTAGGTAGGTATCTTTGCAAATTAGAGAATTTGCAATTAAGGGCTTAGGTGAATTAGTAAGCAATTTGGGTGTTTTTAAGCAATTTTAGGTTCTAATCAATTTAAATAAATAATTTTGACTCTAGATTAGTAATTAGAATTTAATAAGCTTTAATTTGAGCCTAATATTGCTTAGGTTTCATTAGACGAATCAAAAATCTCAAAAATTGCAAAACCACAAGAGAGGGGCAAAATGGTCATTTCACTTAAAAATTCCCGGCCATTCGAACTTAACCAATGGTTAATCATAGCTTAAAAACACCTTTTAAAACATTTTAGTGAGGTTCGGGCTCAAGGCACGCAAATCGGAGTTTAAACGCCGGGGCGTTTTGGTCATTTCACGCGTCGAAACTCAAAATTAGATTCTTCTCCTCTATTAACACACATAACACAAACAATCCCTTATTATCATCAGAACATCCCCTTGAGGACGGTGGGGCCCACGATCCTCATTTTCTAGTAAAATAACCTCAGGGGCATTTTGGTCATTTTACACGTACAGAAATTCGGGGCTTGCAACTCTTGCAGGAATTGCTCATAACTTTTTTTCTAATGTTATATTCCTCTATTGAGGATTGTTCGGTTTTATATAAGAATTACCTAGGGTAATTCGGATAATTCTAAATGACAAAAGTTGGGGCATTACACCTTTCATATATAATAACATAGTTATGCATAAAATCACATCATATTCCTCATCATCATTTCATAATACCATGCATAGCAGAACATCATATTTCTCATCATCATTTCATAAATACTATGCATAGCAGAACATCATATTCACATAATGCATTTACTTAGTTTCTTAGGTGACTTAAAGTTACTTTCATCATCATTTTCCTGGGCCACCCTATACTCCACCCTTTTGGGAGTAATCTAGGTTATGAGCTCATACCTTGCTAGTCGTCACGCACATACTTATCCCTTTGATAAGTAAAAATTCTGTCTCTACCCTTTGAGAGAGGACTAGGGGCAAGAATCACATTTTCACCGCCTATAGTTTGACGGGTCCAAAGGATCATTTTCTAGGATCACCTTTTCACCACCTATAGTCTGATGGGTGCAAAGGGTCATTTCCTCATATACTTTGAGTCACCTTTAAGTCTTTGCATGTTATATCATAATACAATTCTCAATTCATAATCATTTATAAAATTTTCTCGTTTATAGTCTTATTTGGAATAATATATATACCAACTGTAATCATGCATCCTGAGATCCAAGAAAGAGAGGTGGGTCACAAATGGACACGCTTAAATACCAAGTCTTTCCTAGCCAGAACCTTTCCAAATTACATTTTTAGTAATATACTTTCTTCCAGCAACAAGGGTAAATTTTTAAGTAACAAAGAAAATTTCATTATTTCGTGTATAAGCATTCTCATTGTTTGCAACAACAACTGTAACATGCAGGCCTAGGAATCATTCAATGACATCAAATACTTAATAAGCATCAAATCACTACATAGACTTATCATTTAAAACATCAAAGAGACATCATCATAAATCCTTATCGAAAGCTGTCTTAAACAACTGAAACTCTAGAATTGGACAACCTCAATTATTGAACTAATTAATTATGCATCTAAGGGATTTATTACCATCAATTATAACCCTTAAGAACATTATTAGACTATATGAGGCAGCATAGGCAGTAAATCATATTTAAAGCTTTACGGTTGCTTTATGTAGCTAATTTCACTTCTAACATGCATAGAATTATTCCTGATCAATAAACATAATTATCACAACTTCAAACATATCAAATCATAGTAATACTAACTAATCAGTGGCTAAATCATGAACCTCACATAATTGCTTAATATCTTATTTTAAGTACATGCAAGATATTAGTTTCCGTAATATCATTTTAAGCCTTAAAACTCTTCTAAAAACTAATTCTTTTTGGTAATCTTGAAAGAAATTATAGAACCAACTCAGTAGCTATTTAAAAATTACTTTAGGCCTACCTTAATCATGAAGTCAACTTATACATTGAAAGAATGTTCATGATTAAAATTTTCTCTTAAGATAAAATGAGCAAGTCTTGAGCTTTAGAAATTTGGTGATAGCTAGAATTATAAACATACTATGCAACCCATTTTAATCTTATCTTTATAAGGTGATAACTTGGAAATATAAACATGATGCAAGAACTGGAGCGGCGGTAGTCCACTGGACCAGTGGATGGAGAAGAGAATCTTAATAAAAGAAAATAAGAAACCGGAGCGGAGGTAGTCCGCACTACCGGTGAAAGGAGAAGAGAATTCTTATTAAGCTCCAACTCAAGACTTCTTAAAGAATAAATTCTTTGACTCCAATAATCTTAAGGAAATATGCGTCCTTATGATACTACCATTTTCCAACTTTGCTTGTGATACTTGGGCAAGTCTTTGAGCTCTAGGATCTTTAAGTGATGACATAAAATAAACATGTCATGCATTGATTCTTTTAGCCATTATAAAATAAAGTGAGAGCATAAAATAAATATGAGATGCATCCTCTTTATTATCTTTAGAGATTAAGTGACAACTTGAAACATAAACATGAAATGCAAGCTTGAAAATTTAAACATGAGGTATGCAAGTTCATTTATTTATTCTTGAGAATTTAGTGATGACATTAAAAGTAAACATGATGTGCAAGGCATAAACTTAAACATGGATGCAAGTTCATTTTATTCTTCACTAGAGCTTCCAAGACTTTAGAGAAATATAAATTCAACCCAATATATCTTAGCAATACAAAGTGAAAAATACATTTTTCAAGTTCTAAACTCAAGATCTTTATTTTTACATCATAAAAACATCATTCTTTAAAGTTTTGCATCTAGTGGAATTTTCAAGCTTTAGAGGCCTAGAGCTCAAAGACTTGCCCATTTATAGAGATTGTGCAATTATGAGCAAGGCTTCTAAGACTCCTTAAGCATGCCTATTTATAGAGATTTTGGAGCTCATGAATGGACAAATGGAGGAGGCATGGGTGGCTGATTTTGAGGGGGAACAAAGGGAGGAAATTCATATTTTTGTTTAAGGCATGTTTTATGCTATGTTTTAGGGAATTTTTTATTTTTTTCTTTACATGAAGCTTTGTGCCAAATTTGCCAAGTAATCTAATGCATGGAGGCCATATAATTTCGTGCATTACAGCCCAAGGAGGAGGAAATTTATGTGTTCCATGTATTATTTAGGTGTAGGTATGGTATTCTTGCAAATTAGAGAATTTGCAATTAAGGGCTTAGGTGAATTAGTAAGCAACTTGGGTGTTTTAAATAATTTCAGATTCTAATCAATTTAAATAAATAATTTGGACTCTAGATTAGTAATTAGAATTTAATAAGCTTTAATTTGAGCCTAATATTGCTTAGGTTTCATTAGACGAATCGAAAATCTCAAAAATTGCAAAATTGCACAAAGACGGGGCAAAATGGTCATTTCGCTAAAAACTTCTAGCCACCCAAGCTTAACCAATGGACAATCATAACTTAAAAACATATTTTAAAACATTTTAGTGAGGTTCGGGCTAGGCACGCAAATCGAAGTTAAAACAAGCAAGGGCGTTTTGGTCATTTCACGCGCAGAGCTCAAAATTGAGATTCTTCTCCTCTATTAACACACATAACACAAACAATCCCCTATTATCCTCAAAACATCCCCTTGAGGACGGCCGGCCCACGATCCTCATTTTCTGAGTAAAATAACATCAGGGCATTTTGGTCATTTTACACGTATAGAAATTCGAGGCTTGCGACTCTTGCAGGAATCGCTCATAACCTCTTTTCTAATGTTATATTCCTCTATTGAGGATTGTTCGGTTCGAATTTATATAAGAATTACCTAGGGTAATTTGGTAATTTCTAAATGACAGTAAAAGTTGGGCGTTATAAAAGTTGCTAAGACTTCGATGAAAAGGAAGAATTTGATGACGAGTCTAAAGATGAGGATGGAGACGAGATCTCCATGCTAGTGAGGAAGATGTCCAAAGCCTAGAAAGGCAAAATAAAGATAAGAGACATTAGCCTCAAGAAGTATAGAAAAAGCAAGGGAAAGTTGGAAAGCATCACTTGCTAGAACTGTAGCGAGAAGGACACTTCAAGACTGAATGTCCAAGACTCAAGGGTTCATAAAAAAAATTATACTCGAAGAGGAAAGGGATTATGGCTACTTAGAGTGACTTAGAAGAGGAGAAGAAAGGATCAAAAAGCCAGGATGAACTGAAAAATGTTGCAAATCTGTGCTTCATGCCTGGCTATGCTTCATAATGAGAACATGAGGTAAAAACATCTGAACTAGATATTTCCTATGATGAATTACTTGCTTTATATGAGAAGTTTCGAAAATTTTCAAACTCTCTCATTTCATTATCTAACCTAAAGAAGAATCAGAAAACTGTTTTAGAACTTGAAATGGCCAAATCAGATCTAGAATCTAAGGCTTGACAAGGAAGAAATAAAAGGAGAAAATAAAGTTTTAAATACTAAGCTCAATGCCTTAGAAGCTAAAGTCTTTGAGAAAAATGAGAAAACTAGAAAATTATTTTTGAATTAGAGAGACTTCAAAGCTTCTCAAATCTAACCTTGAAAAGATGGTAAATGGTTCAAAGAATCTTGAACTAATGCTTGGAGATGAGAGGCCATATTTGCAAAAGACTAGGTTAGGATATGAGGATGAAATGGATAAGAAAGGAAAGGCAACTCAGCCAAAGAAAGTAAAGAATAAAGCCTCTTGTACTTTCTATCATAAGAAGGGACACCCACTTGACAAGTGTTTCATGAGAAAGAAATCTGCAAAGCTTCTTTCCACAACAAAAAGTGGTATCAACCACTAAGCCACTTGAGCTTTTTACATATGGATCTTTTTAGACCAACTAAGACTTGCAAGTCTTGTTAGGAAAAGATATTGCCTTGTAATAGTAGATGATTTCTCTAGATTCACATGGATTGTCTTCCTAGCTTATAAGGATGAGGTGGTCGAAAGATTCAAAATTTTTGCAAAATGAGTTTGTATTGAAAAAGATTCTCAAATTACCTCTATAAGATCAAATCATGGAGGAGAATTCAAAAATCATGTTTTCAAAGAGTTTTGTGAGAAACATGGTATCTCTCATAAGTTTTCTACACTAAGAACTTCCTAACAAAATGGGGTTGCTGAAACGAAGAACAGAAGCTTACAAGAGATGGCTAGAAACATGTTTTTAGAAAGCGGTTTATCAAAAGGTTTTTAGCCAAAGGCTGTAAACACCTTATGCTATAGAAGGGTAGAAAACCCAGCATATTTTATTTTCATATATTTGGCTCATTATGCTTTATTCTTAACACCAAGGACAAACTCGTAAAGTTTGATCCTAAATCTAATGATGGTATTATCTTAGGATATTCTTTCGTCTCCAAACCTTATAGGTGTTAGCTTCAAAACCTTTCAGAAAGCGTTAATGCAAAATATTTTGAGTGATAACATAACCAATTAAGAGAAAATATTTTGAAGAATGACTAATGTTTCACTTGAGTTTCTTAATGAAGCAAACAAGTTCTTTTGTTTGCATAACACGTTTTCTAAAGCGAAAATAATTTCACGTTACATGTGCAAACATGATTTATCTCGTTCAAAGAGATAGGAACCAAATGGAAGTGAAAATTATATCGTGAATGAACGTATACATGCTTAACGGATTGAAGAAAATCATCATGTACAAGAAACTAAGGCTCTGATCTTCAGAAAGTAGCATGAGACTTAGAAAGTACGCTTCAAATGAAGATTTCAAACCAAACTCTAAAGCAAATGTGTTCTACAATCTTTAATCATCATGATCGCAATCAAATAATCATCAATAAGCTCTAATTGAAGTTGGAATATCAAAGATATGTCAAGGAACTAATAACGCACATAAGAAAGTTCACTTCAGTGAAACGGTGCACTTTATATGAAAAGGAAGGAAATTTGAAATTCAAATTTAAAGTCAAACCCATTGCAGATTGTCGTGTCATCTCTTTTGCCAACTTGATCAACTACCCCAATTTCTATAAGGAAGAGTTTAGAAACCTTGTTTAGAAAGTAAAAACTAGTTTCTGAATGGGACCTTACAAAGAGGTATATAGAGACGTTGCATAAGTGTTGAAACGTTAAGAAAATTTCTCCTCATCTCTTGTAAAGTCCATTACATCTTGTAATCAGTTTCCTTGTCTGTAAAAATCTTCTTCGACATTCTTAGTAGATCATACGTCCTTCTTAGGAAGAATCTTAGAAAGAAGTCATTCAATTTTTTCCTAGATCTATTATTGTTCATTTTACGAAAACTTAAGTGTAGGTTAGTTTGAGTGGCAAACCCAAACACAAACCTTTTAATCCTCGATCGAATAGTGATCGGGTGTGAGTTAGCTTGGAGAGGCTACTCAAAGGCTACTTGCAACGAGATGGTAGAAGTTAACTCCTGGTCATAGTTTATCCTAGACAGGCTAGCTAAAGACTACTCAGGTTGTGACAATAGAGTGTACTTGTTGGTCATTGGTTCAGCTTGGAGAGGTTGGTTAAAGACTACTTAGTTTGTGACAGTAGAGTTTGCTCCTGGTCATGTAACACCCTAAAAATTATTTAAAATGTAATTTGACCTTTATTAGTCATAATTTAAAAAATCTAGTTTAACAATGATAGGGATGGCCCAATCGACCTGTTAAAAAAAATTCGGGCTAGGGTAAATAGTAATCTTATAGGCCCCACGGCTTGTCAGAGAGCCAAATCCAAGATCCAGGAAATGCCTTGAAGAAAAGAGAGGGTTAAGATTAGAAATAGTTAGAAAAGAATTTTATACCTGAATTTAATTTTCGGGCAATGTTTGATTACTCGGTAGTATTTACCCATTCGGTAAAATTTGATGTGCGATTTCTAACAGAAAGATAGTTTAATCTTTACAAAAGGATAATGTCTATCCATTTAAATCAAATGAATGGCAAAAATTCAATCTTGAATAACAAGATCAAATCCTGTCCATGTAACACCCTAATATTTAACCCAACACGTCTAGGATGTATTAAGATTAATTATTAGTTATTACTTCCCTTTGGAACTCATTTGTAAAATTACTTAGCGGAAAATACAAGTAAATTTTTTTTTTTTGAAATTATGTAAAACAAGATGCGAGCCGTCGAATACTATTACGAGTGAAACGTAAAACAGAAAAAGGAAAGAACATACATTTGGAAGCAATAAAGGATACATCCATCCATAAAAGCAAATGCCTTAATATATTAAGTACATAGTTTAATACATCGATGATATACATAAAAGACATAAAGTCATACCCTCATATGAATGGGAGAGCTTCCAGTACATGAAACATAAAGCAAAAAGGAAGGCATAAACAACTAATACAAGGGAAATCCCAAAAGGTAAAACCCTAGCTATAGCTACCCCTCCCTCGATAACTATGATGACGTTGATCCTCATCCCTCGAGGGTATGTACCCAATGAACTGCGAGCTCCTCGGGGTGTGCAAGCGGAAGGGGGACGGACGTGACCTCCTCAATGTGGGCACATTTCCGGGCATCGAGCTAGCCTCCGCTGTGTCACCGTATCCTCTCTGCCTCTCCCAATGTCCATAGGAACTGTAGGGCGGATCCCTCCGAGTAGATGTGGGTAAGGGAATCCTCTGACGGGTCGATCTGACGCCTCGGGCGAGGAACATATTCGGGTAGCCATGCACTGCTAAAGTCGAAGGGCGGGCACGACAAGTCTGATCGTTGCGAGGACGAGTCTCAAAGATTAGGTCATCGCCAAAAGGTGAGGTGGGAGTAAAGCGAAGCTGGAAAGGGTGCGCGAACGGGCCCATGTATGCAAAAATACGACGCACAATGACCCTCAAAATGATATGACTGGGTCATAGTGCACCTCCCAAACTGACATATCAACAAAAATTATGAATGATGCCATTGGAATCTAAAGACGTAACGGAAAAGGAGATAGAGAGGGTGAGAATCTTGCTAAAGAATCTCAGGAGGAATCTTCCTATCCTAGTGTCATCGTTTACGTCCCAAGAACCTTGGGTTTATTATGAAAAGGTTAGACATGCAAGGGTTCATTATGAAGTTTTATAAAAGGTAATTATCCAAGGTCCGTGTCTTTTATGATGCATCTTAATGCATGTATGCAGCATAGCGAAACATGAATGCATGGCAATATCTTATGGCAAACCAATAAAACATCAATAATTAATTCTCATATAAATGGCATGTAATTTCTCATAATCAACCTTTCTTTCATAAGCAAGATACTTCACATCTTTTCTCGTTTCTCAAACTTGTGACATCATGGTATTAAAAACAATAACCGACCCCTAATACTAGGCTATGAGCTCATACCTTAACTAGTCATCACTAGTTCTTACTTATCCTCTTGATAAGCATATCATAATCATAAAAATAATCCGACTCCTAGAGTACGGCAGGGGACCTAAGGAATCACCCATTATGGGACTTTTTCCTTCTCGAAACGCATCAACTGGTTAAGACCAGTGACTTTGTCCGCTTTGGTAGGCTAATGTCGATGCCTTCACGATTTTACCTTCTCATTACCGTAGCAGGAGAAGTACGTCTCAATCTCGAAATGCATCATCGGTTAAGACCAGTGACATTGTCCGCTTCGGTATGGCCCGACCATACCCCCCAGGTTTCCTTTCTCTCACCGTAGCAGGAGAAATGCGTCTTGGCATGTCACATATAAAATCTTTCCTTCCAAAACTTTCTTAAGTCCCTCAAATTTGATAGAAATCTGGAGCATAATAGCTATACATTAATTTCAAATTTGAGTCATGTCACATAACTCAAATAACACATGTTGTTCTCATGCAATTCCTCAATCAGTAAACTTGTGTTCCAATTATCCTAACTTTCATTATAGGTCTTTATTTCACCTAAGGGATCATTACCTATAATTTCCTCTAATGTTTATGCTTATTAACATAACCAAATAGCATTGTATGACTTGGGTAGAAAATTATCATATGATTACGAGGTTCTAGAATCTCCATCTTTGACGCTTTCTAAGTTCCGTCTTCGCCTAAGGCTCTATATTCAACTCTTAAACCAATTATGAGGGATTCCTACACATATCCACTAATTATAAACCATTTTCCTTAAGTTCAATTATGCTGGAACAGAATTTACAATTCTTGGGTCTAAGTGTTCTAGAATTCTCATTTTAAATCCTTTCTAGTTACTTGTTTTTCCTAACTTTCCTAAATCATTCCTTGCTTCACTCAAACATAATTTTACACATTTTAACACCATAAAACAGAATTTATACAGTGGCCAAACAACCAAGGCAGAACCAAAAAACATAGCTCATATAAATCACATAATTTCATGATTTAAATGCATATAAGTTGCTAGTTTTCTCTTGGAATAATTTTAGGAACTCAAAACTCTTTTAGAAACCAATTTAACTCATTAAAATCATATAAATGTGTGCTAGGTCAGTAGCTAAATTATTTTACTTAAGGAATAGATTTAAAACATAAAATCTTGTTCATAACATTCTTTAAGTTCACCTAAGCTTAGAAAAATTCCAAGACATAGGCTATTGCCACTTATGATTAGATGAACTCATCTCAAGTCCATCATCATCATCACAAGGCCGAAATGGCTCTTGAAATGCCTCCATTTTCTAAAACTTTACTTGTGATACTTGGGCAAGTCTTTGAGCTCTAGGATATTTAAGTGATGGCATAAACTTAAACATGCTATGCACTTATTTTATTCTTCATTAGAAAATAAAGTGAGAGCATAAAATAAATATGAGATGCAACCTCATTATTATCTTTAAAGATTAAGTGATGACTTGAAATATAAACATGAAATGCAAGCTTGGAAATTTAAACATGATAATGCAAGTTCATTTATTTATTCTTGAGAACTTAGTGATGGCATCAAAATAAACATGATATGCAAGGCATAAACTTAAACATGAGTGCAAGTTCATTTTATCTTAACTAGAGCTCTTACAAGACTTTAGAGGAACATTCAACCTTAACCCAATATGTATCTTAACAACATAAAGTGAGCTTTAGAGTTCTTAGCACCAAGTCTTCAAAGAAGTCTTTGGTTTTGAACTTCATCATCAAGCTCAAGAAAATGGACTAAGAAATAAGCAACTATACATATCAAAACAAACATACAAAGAACTACTCATATTCTTTATTTTATTGCTCATGGGCTTCAATCTAGAGTAAACTCTTAGAACGGCCGACCAACTTTAAGGTTGGCAAGGGTAAGCTTAGAGCTCTTTGAAAACATATGATTAATTTTCTTAACAAAACCTTTAGTGATCTACTTAACATTTTTATCAAACTTTGTTCAAATAAAGGAAGTAGAAACCGAAACCATTAGAGAAAAAGGAAAAGAAGGCCGAAAACTTTGAGCAAAGAAAAAGGAAGGAAATCAAAAGCATATATGGTCCAAGACCAAGTTTTTCAAGCTTTAGAGGTTTCTCACATGGAATCACAAGACCATTATCTTGAAACCTCATCATCAAGCTAAAGTTTTTCATATGAAAAGCTCCAAGGCTGAAAAAGAAAAGAGAAGGAAAGAGCCTTGAAAACCAAGAGAAATCTAGAACTTTTCTCAAAGAAAGTAAAGAAAACTTTGAAATAAAACCCCTACCTAAAGAAGTCTTGAAAGAAATGAGAAGAAGCTTGTGTTCTTGAAGGAATGAGAAGACAAAATCTTCTCTTGAAGGAGGAGGAGGATTCGGCCAACAAGGTTTCTCAAGGAAGATGAATTTTCCTTGAGAATGCAAGCTTGGAAATGGAAAAGTTAAGTGTTTGAGAGGTGGTTTAAGGTTGTTTGTGGTGGTTTGTGGTGGTGGAAAGGTTTCTTTGAGGGAGGATGAAGAAGAACAAGATGAAGAGAACTTTGAGAGAAAATGCAAGAAAGCTAAACTTGGCAAATCTTCTAAAGTGTAACAAAATTCTTCTAAGGCTTGGTATTTATAGAAAATTGAAACATGGAGGCTGATTTGAGGAGGAAGAAGCCGACGGTTTCTTCATGCCAAAGGGGAGGAAAATATCTTCAAAACTTGTCATTCAAAGGCATGGTTGAAAGCATAGCTAGGTATGGTCAAGGCATGGCTTGAGGTATGGCCTTTGGAGTGAAATAAAATCAACATGTGACACAAATGCAAGGGTATGCATTCGGCCAGCTTTTCAGCCAAGGGAGGAGGATGATTTGTTCATGTAATTGTGGTTTAAGGATGTGTTTAGGTGTTTCTTTGATTAAGGTTTTGATTAGGAGTTTGTAAGAAAGTGTTTAGGTGAGGTAATGGTTAATTAAGGTTGTCAAGACTTGATTTAGGGGTGGTCTTACTAGATTAACAATTTAAAACCATTCTTTTAGTCAAATGAAGGTATGGACACAATTCCTTAATTTAAGGAATTGAAGAGAGAAACACTATTCAAGATTCCATGACTAGGAATCTTGAATAAAGATGTAATTAGAGTTTAACCAAGCAATCTTAGGTTCTAATTAACCTTAATAAATTATTTTGACTCTAGATTAATTATCGAAATAAATTAATCTTCGATTAGAGCCTAATATTGCTTAGGTTTGCTTAATTATGTCATTAAGTTCACTATAAACTGTTCTAGGGCCAAAATGGTAATTTTACACTAAAACTACTGGACCTTCAAGCCCGACTAAACATCAAAAACCACTCATAAACATCATTCCGAACTTCTTGGAAAAGTTTGGCTCAAACGGCACCTTTACCCATGTCAAACACTAGGGGTATTTTGGTCATTTTGAGTCGAAAATTAGAAAACGAGATTTTCACCTTGGATATCAAACATAACAGTTATAATCCCTTCGAATATTGAGTTGACCTATTCAAGGATCGGTCGGCTTCCTCAAATTCTGGGTAAAAATGACCTCAAGGGCATTTTGGTTATTTGTACTCAAAGAAAAAGGCGTTACAATCCATCCATCTTATTTTATTTAGAAAGAAACTATGCTTTTTACCTCAATACTACATTTATGACAAGATAACTACAAAAGCCACCAAACTTGCCATATCATCTCATCATTCTCGGCCAAATACAAAGGGAACCAGCATCCCCCATTTCCATGAGCTCAAACTTTCGTTCAAATCCAAAAACACTAGCTTAGAGTTGTTAAAGCTTCATAGTTCCTTTACTAAACTTGTTTCACTCCTCAATATCTACCAAACTAACTGATTAGAATTTGAATCCATCAACCTTTTCTACTTTGAGAGCTCACCATATGTTTAGGGAAGGGTTTAATGTTGATTTGGTGGCCTTGAAGTGAGCAAGATCACTCTTGGATCACCCTTGGAGCCAAGATCCCTAAAGCCACCAAAGTAGGGTTTTCTTTGGCCTTTTCTTTCAAAATTTTTCTGAGAATTTCTGATAAGTTTTAAGTCTGAAATTTCTAGTTGTATTGGTTGATATTATGTTGATATTGATGTGTTAATTTTGGTGGATTTTTAGATAAGGTTAAAAAACTCATTTTGTCAAAAGAAGTTTTGACTAACTTGCTGGAATTTTAGTTTGGCTGCAAACATGGTAATTTCGTGAATTTTTAGACATATTTGTGGTTATGTTTATGAGCTGGAAAATTTATATATGGAATTTAACATCTTAAACTAACTATGTGAATTTTCTTGAGTATTGGTTCTAAGTTATACTACCTTCAAAAAATTAGAGATTGAAATGGTACCTATGCTGTCTAAATCATTAAGACTGAAGCTGTAAAATTTCCTAATTTTATTACTATAGCAAATGATTGATTTACATTCTGAAATATTTATAGGAAGTTGATGATATATCGAAGTATCACCATGAATTTTATTTTGAGTTGATTCAATCATTTGTTAGGGTTAAAAATTATGAGAATCCTGGTCTAAACTGAATAAGTGGTCTCCAACCACTAAATTTGTACAATTTAGTTAACATGGTTAGAGAACTTCTTTACCGTGAAATTTTTACAGGACCTCTTAGACACCTTGAGGTGTCATTCAGAATTTTTATAGCCTCTAAATTGGTTGTTTGATGTGCAAAATAAATCTTGCTACTTAAGCATAAATTCTCCCAACATGTTGGAATTGAATCCAAGTATTGATTTGGTGATATAATGACTTTTAATTCAAGTATGATGTGAATGAATGTATGCTATGGACTTTAAAGATTGATTTATGAGAAAGAATGAGAGTTTTATTATGAATGAATGTCTACGTATGGCTTATGCATGCATTTGGGAAAAGAGAATATATAAATTTTAATCGTGCATGTTTGACATATGGACAAAACAAAAACAAGACTTAGGTTGAATAAGGGGAAGGCAAAGAGACTTCCCTAAAAATATTATATGAGGGGAAGGCAAAAAGAGGGACTTCCCTAAAGATATTTTGAGTTAGTAGACGTATCGGCTAGGAATAGATCTATGTGTGATTCAGAAATGGAAAAAAATGAAGTCTGATGATAATGTATAGGAATGAACTAAGTCCAAGGCTTCTATTTCCCTTGAGTGGTATGATCCATTATAAATACCATTTGGTATAAACTACCTATTGTGGAGTTGTCCATAGCAGAGATCCCGTTGGGTATAAACTAAGTCTTTCCTATGTCGATAAAAAGAGAAAAATGCATTGATTTGATTTCTATGGCTATAAGTGAAACCATGTTACTTTGGGATAATTTCACTACATTTACACATGCATAATAATATCATATGTAATCTCTTGATTAGAATTACTTACTATGTATTTGAGCTTCATGATATATGTGCACTAAGTAATTGATTGTTAAAAGCTACCCACTTTGGAGGGACAATTTTAAAACTTTAAAATGAATCTTTAGTCTATATTGCATGATCACATCTTCTTATAAATCCAAGTGGTTGGGCGATGACGATGACGATGACGATGACGATGACATTATGATTATGTAACTGGAGTTGCCCTACTGAGAATTGTATAATTCTCACCCCTATATGTTTGTGTTTTGTATCGCCTCCAAGTTGATCCAGAGAACAATGGGGCTGCTACGTGAAGAGCTCTGGAGTGTAGTAGCTTAGTAGTTAATATTTTTATTTTACTGTACTTAGTTGGAGTTACATGTATGTAAACGTAATAGGAGGCATATATATATTAAAACTCATAGAAGAGCTTCCTTTTGTACTTAAATATGTATTCAATAAATGTTGTATTTCCTACTTATGTATTTATTAATATAATTATGCTTAGTTATTATACACGTTAATCAAGCTTATTATAGATAATTAAGAGAGGTCCGCTAATTTATAAGTAATAACTTCTAAGCATAATGTCATGACTTAAGAGTGACGTTGCACTTGGGAGGATATTACAGGTCACAAGTAAAAGCTTGGGAAGGCTACTTTTAAAGACTATCCAATTTTCTCAGGTTGAGAAAGGTTTTTAGTAGAACTGAACAGTTGTTGAGAACTAGATATAGGTAAGTTAGAAAAACCATAAAAACATCTATGCAGGATCTTCTTCTCCCTTAACTTCTTTATATTCACTATTCTTGTGCGCGTCAAATTGTGTTTTTTGAATAACCATCTTTTACATGTTTTTATAATATACGTTGTAGTTTAGAAACTAGCTTTTTAAAGTAACTAACACTACTTCCGCTGCAATTCAAGCTCATCGCTTGATAGTATTTTGTTTAAGTCTTTCAAAAGCTAAAAAAGGAAAGAAAAAGTGAAGCACGATTTAACCCCCATTCTCATGTGCTTTTCTACCTACAAGTGGCATAAAACTCAGGCCTCTAAGGGGTTGAGCACTTAACTCCTTAATGACAAAGATCCTAAGGGAAGATGGCACAGAATATCTACATCACAAAGGGACACTCCATTAATAGACCGCCATTCTTTGATGGTGAGGACTATGCATATTGAAAAGATCGAATAGAGCGTTTATAAAATATAAAAGTCTTGACTTGTGGGAAATCATATAAAAAGGTGACTATGTTCCAACTAAAGAGGTTCTTAGAACCTATGATGCATCTTCAATGTCAAGTGAGTTCCCTAGGAGCAGGCATACAAAACAACACAAAACCAGAGCTTAGTTGAACTCCAAAGCTAAGTACCTCATGTGTGCATTAAGCAATGTTGAATACGACAAAGTCATTGCTGGTGACACTGAACGAGATATAGGATAAACTGACATGCTGCATAAAGCACTGATCAAGTTGAAGAAACTAAGATCAATATGCTGGTTCATCAATATGAAATGTTTAAAATGATAGATCAAGAAATTATTGATGAAATGACAACAAGGTTTATGTACATCATAAACCAACTAAAGGGACCGGGCAAAAGATATTTTAACTTTGAAATGGTTAGAAAAATTTTGAAAAACCTCCCTACCAAATGTCTACCTAAGGTCACAGCCATTCCAGAAGCTAAAGACCTTCAAATTCTCGATCTGGACGCACTCAATGGGTTTCTCAAAACCTATGAGGTCGTGCTTTTGAAATGCATGGTGAATCCATGAAAAAGAGTAAGTCTATGGCCTTGAAGTCATCTCATCAAAAGCAAAATACAGCCAAGGTAATGAAAGTTGCGGAAACCTCTGATGAAGAGGAAGAATCTAATGATGAGATAGAAGAAGAAGATGGAGATGAGATCTTCGTCCTGGTGATAAAGATGTCCAAAGTCTAGAGAGGCAAGAAAAAGAGAAGAAGAGACATCAATCTCAAGAAAGACAAAAAGAGCAAGGGAAAACTAGGGAGCATCACTTGCTACAATTGTGGTGCGAAGGGATACTTTAAACTTGAATGTCCCAAGCTTAAGGGTCCATAGAAGAAGTTTGTCTCTAAAAAGAAGGTATGCTGGCTACCTGAGTGACTAATAAGAAGGGAAGGAAGGATTAGAAGGCCAGGAAAAGCTAGATGTTGCCAACCTATGCTTCATAGCATGCTACACTTCAGAAAGTGAACCAGAGGTAAACATATGGACTTTGGATCTTTCCTTTGATGAGCTGTTAGCTTTATATGAAGAGTTGCTTAAAAAATCTCAAATTGTTTCCTCTCACTATCTTAACCTGAAGAGAAAACATCAAAAGGTTGTTTTAGAACTTGAAATGGCCAAGTCAAAAGCTGAGAATTTAAGGCTTAAGAAGGAAGAATTAAAAGGAGAAAATAAAGTTTCAAATATCAAGCTCAATGCCTTAGAAGCTGAAGTCTATGAGATAAATGAGAAAACTAGAAAATTATTTTTGAATTTGAAAGGAATTCAAAACTTCTCAAATCTAACCTTGAAAAGATGGTTAATGGTTCAAAGAACCTTGAACTGATGCTTGGAGGTTAGAGGCCATATTTTCAAAAGACAAGGCTAGGATATGAAGAAGAAATAGATAAGAAAGGAAATGCAACTTAGCCAAAGAAAGTAAAGAACAAAGGTTCTTGTACTTTCTGTTCATAAGAAGGGATACCCACTTGACAAGAGCTTCTTGAGGAAGAAGTTTGTCAAAGGTTGGAAACTTCCCTTTTAAAGACTAACCTAAAAGGACCCAAGAAAGTATAGGTACCTAAATAAAAAACTATGTTTGTTGCAGGTGTGTCTAGAACCATGTTGAACGATATAATAAGTGCTACAAGGATAGTGGCTGCTCTAGACCACATGTCTGAATCCAAAAGGTGGTTTAGAAACTAGAAGCCCAATAACTCTGGATAAGTAAAGTTTGCTAATGGAGGATATTCCTTGGTTTCTAAAGCTTATAGGGTACATAATAAGAGAACGTTGTGCATTAAGGAAACCATCCACATCAAGTTAAAGGAGCTCAAGAAGGAGTTTGCTAATGATCTTGAAGAGCTTAATGAGAATCTTAGAACTGAACCTCAAGGATTCTTCAGAAAGCAAGCAGAATGAAAGCTCAACCTTCAAAAAGTAAGCTCTACAACATGGATACTTCAAAGAGCTTGATCAGGACTCCAAAGACATCAGAAAGTAGCATTTTTTAGCATGACAAAGAATAGTCTAATGATGAGAGAGAATGAAGAACATCAAGGCTACAAAAACTAAGGAGTTTCCATCTAAAAGTAATTTCTCATAACAAAGTTCTTGGAGAAATTTCCAAGGGTGTGAGAACCAGACCATCCCTTAGAAATATGTCGAACTATACTTTCATCTCCACCATTGAACCTGAATGCATTGAAGAAGCTTTGAGTGTTCAAAGTTGGGTGAATATTATGCAAGAAGAACTTGACCAGTTTGAGAAGTAGATTCTAGAAGCTCATGGAACGGCCTAAAAGGAAAACCATTATCAGAACAAATGGGTGTTCAGAAACAAGCTTGATGAAGCTGGCAAAGTCATCTGGAACAAAGCAAGATTGGTTGCACAAGGTTATAATCAATAAAAGGGAATTAATTATGATAAAACCTTTGCACCAGGAGCTAGGCTGGAAACCATAAGAATGCTGCTTGCTTTTGCCGCCTTCAAGGGATTCATTCTTTACCAATGGATGTCAAGTCTGCCTTTAAATAGATTCCTCTCTGAGGAAGTTTATGTGAAGTAGTCTCCTAGTTTTGAGAGTGAAAACCTTCCTAACCATGTCTTCAAGCTAACAAAGGCACTGGATGGTATGAAACAAGTTCCTCCAGCTTGGTATGAAAGACTAAGTACTTTCTTGAAGAATGGGTTCAAGAGAGGTAATGTTAATACTACTTTTTTTACTCTTGAACAAAATAATCACTTTTTGATTGTCCAAATATATGTTAATGACATTATATTTGGTGTCTCTGACCATTCCTTCTGTGAAAAGTTTTCCAAATTAATGCAAAGTGAATTTAAGATGAGCATGACGGGTGAACTCAAGTTTCTCCTTAGTCTTCAAATAAAACAACAAAAGGAAGGAACCTTGATCGATCAAGAAAAATATACAAGAGAGCTTTTGAAGAAGTTTAATATGGATCAAGCCAAACCTATAAGTAACCCCATGCATTCATCTTAAATCATTGATGCTGATGAAAATAGAGAAAAGGTATCAAAAAGTAATTCAGAAGAATGATTAGTTCACTTCTATATTTTAAGCAAGTAGACTAGACATTCAATTAAGTGTGGAATTTGTGCAAGATTTCAATCTAACCCAAAGCAATTACACTTAAATGCTGTTAAAAGAATTTTTAGACATTTATCCATACTACTAATCTTGGCTTATGGTATAAGAAAGGTACATCTTGCGAAATTATAGGTTCCGTAATGCTGACTTCGCCGAAGATAGAATAAGAGGAAGAGCACGGTGATGCTCCGTTTTCTTAAAAAGCATCATCACCTAGTCATGCAAGAAATAGAATACCATTACACTCTCTATGGCTGAAGCTAAATATGTAGCTCCTACAAACTTACTCTAATCCTGTGGATAAGGCACTAGCTATAAGATTATCACCTGAGGTATTCCAAAATCCCTATCTTCTGTGATAATACTAGTTCTATTAGTCTTGGTAAAAATCCTATTGAACACTCTAAATCCAAGCATATTGATGTAAAACATCATGTTATTCAGGATCATGTTCAGGAGATGTTGAGTTAATGTTTGGAAATACGAAGACCAAGTGTCTGATATATTCACAAAACCATTAGCTGAAAATCACTTTTGTGTTTTGAAAAAGCTTTTGAAATTAAAGGTTTTTAAATCTGCATAAGCATTCATGCACAAACATCTCTTAATATCCCCCTTTATTGCTCTAACTGAAGTTCTTATGAAGACATGAGTTTACAAGAACAGAGATTCAATTTGCAAGATTAGAAATCATCCTGAAGATTAGAAAATCAGTTTTCAAGCTTAGAAAAAATGTCAAAAGATCAGAAAATGGGGTACATATGGTCTCACAGGTTCAGACAGAAAATGGATGAATCATAAGGAAGCGGTGATACTCCATAGGTCAGAAAGCAAACATGTTCAGAAAGTAATTTCAAGCATCATAAACCACTCTTTTTAAAAGAATGAAAATGGAGGATAATTCCCACTCTTTTGAGTTTCTCTCCCATGTTGTTTCACCTTTAGTCATTTATGTCCCATCACTTAAATAACTCCTCATTCCTCATATGTCAACATTTTTACCTTTATCTTCAACCTTACGCCAGAGGACCTCAACCTCCTCATTTCATTCATATAACTACAGTGGAAAAGGAAGATGGTAAGATCTCAGAAATTGTTGCTCCTCATGTGGAAGAAGCTCCTCCTGCCTTGGCTCCTGTGCTTGACATTGCTTCGTTCCAATTTCCGCTCTTGCCACACACTGCTCATATCCCATCGTCTCCACCAATTGCTACTCTACCCACTGATGCTGAGGCTAAATCACTTGAAGTCTGGGGAAGCCATACCTCTAGATATACCTGAGCCTATTCCTAAGCTGTTCTATCCACAACAGCAACCATCCACCTGTTACACTAGCCTTCAGCCGAGACTTCAACAAATTCTTCAGATCCAGCTTCTTATGCAAAATCAGAAGGTCATAGCCTCCAGGTTGGATCGGGTTAAAGCTAGCAACATCGAGCAAGGTGCCTAACTTTAGAATCATGAAGAATTACTACTTCAGATTCTTCAAAATACTCAAGAGATTCTTTGTGAAGTAAGGCATAGGGGCTGATGATGGTGCTCCTAGTTTCCAGCACACTTTCTTTTTGTTAATGACAAAAAGGGAAGAAGAAAGAAGAAAATCTTATGCTAAGGAACTAAGGGAGTATCATGTGAGGGGTAGCTTTAAGATATTTTCTTTCATGCATTATTTTTTGTTTTGAAATTTCTTTCTTTCTTTTTTCCTCATCCTTGCTCTGATTCCTTATTATGAACAATTATTAGTTTTTGGTTTTTACGCTCTACTCTAGTACTTTGTTATATAATCAATCTTTTTATCCTTATTCTAGATATCTATGTTCTATGTTTTGTTTAAGCTCTGATACATATCGATGTTCTGTGTTATCATACTTAGCTAATATTATACCTCAACTAAGAAGTATGCTTTTTATCTCTTAGCGTTCACTATGACTTGTTTAATTCCCTAGCACACTATGATATTCATCACATATGAGTTTTTATGATTAGTCCTGGCACGTATCTGTTAAGCACATGTACCCATCTTTGCTCTGGTACACATATCCCTTTGTGCTTCAATATGTATGCTATACATTTGAAAAGTTTTTCATAAAACATATAACACACATATATCATGTTGTCATGAGCTCTGTATAACTTGCTTTGAATCCAGTTTTGATCAGTTTCTATTAATCTTTAGAAATATCACTTTCATGCTCTGATACAACTAAGTTTCAGTTCCCTTTAGAGGCTCAAAAACCTTTTGTGTGTGCAAAGTTTATATGTTGCAAGTTTCCATGCACAAATATTTGCATCACATTTCAAAAATATGCTTGGATAAAGTTGTGTTGAATAAGAAATCAAATCAAGAGGAAATATCACAAGTGTTACTTGTTTTATTCATATCAGTGAATTTTCAGAAAAGTCATTATTGACTAAAAGATCAAGCTATTTTTCTTTTAGAAAAGCATAAATGATCATATCCTTTTGGTCTTACTCTATATCTCTTAGAAAATAGAAATTTCATGAAAAATAAAAATAGCTCTTATTTAAGTCACTTAAGGCTATGAAACGTTTTTAACTCTACCTATATTACGCCTTAAGAAAAGTAATCTCTGAAAATCACATCATATGATGATTTTAAAGAATTTTGGTTATCATGCTATATATCTTGTTAAATTTCTTTCAGTATCTTTCAAAAGATTTTCTTCAAATTGGTTTGTCATCTTCAAAGGGCAGATTGTTAGCTCCAAAACCCTTTAAAAAGTGTTAATGCAAAATGTTTTGAGTGATAACATAACCAATTGAGAGAAAATATTTTGAACAATAACTAATGTTTCACTTGAGTTTTTTGATGAAGCAAAAAGGTGCTTTTGTTTGCATAACACATGTACTGAAGCGAAAATAATTTCACTTTATATGTGCCAACAAGATTTATCTTGTTTAAAGAGATAGGAACCTAATGGAAGTGAAAATTGTATCATGAACTGAATGTATACATGCGAAATGGATTGAAGAAAATCATCGTGTACAAGAAACCAAGGCTCTAATCTTTAGAAAGTAGCATGAGACTTCAAAAAGTATGCTTTAAATGAAGATTTCAAATCAAACTCTGAAGCAAATGTGCTCTACAATCTTTAATCACCATGGTTGCAATCAAATCATCATCAACAAGCTCTAATTGAAGTCTGAAAGATCAAAGATATGTCAAGGAACTAATAACATACGTAGAAAGTTCACTTTACAGTGAAACGGTACACTTTACATGAAAGAAAGGAAATTTGAAATTCAAATTTAAAGTTGAACCCATTTGCAGAGTCGTGTAATCTCTTCTGCGAACTTAATCAACTACCCCAATTTCTATAAGGAAGAGTTCAGAAACC
Organism: Dalbergia oliveri; assembly: GCA_030441495.1. NCBI lineage: Eukaryota > Viridiplantae > Streptophyta > Magnoliopsida > Fabales > Fabaceae > Dalbergia > Dalbergia oliveri. The sequence goes on from JAMLFY010000016.1 coordinate 18,606,169, forward strand.
TTGTTTAGAAAGTAAAAGGTAGTTTCTAAATATGACCATAGAAACCTCTATCTCGCAATGACTTCTGAAGCTTTAACAAACAACGAGCTACTTCTCTAGATTGCTTTTCCAAGATACAAATAGATGATCAACATGTGTCATTTGGACAACTGATCAAAGGAAAAGGTCATAAATGCAGACCATTTATAATTAGAGATGTTATGCTTACAAAGAAGTATATAGAGACGTTGCACAAATGTTGAAACGGTGAGAAGTTCTCCTTCTCTTGTAAAGTCTGTTACATCTTGTAGTCAGTTTCCTTGTCTGTAAAAATCTTCTTTCTATATTCTTAGTAGTAGATCATATGTCCTTCTTAGGAAGAATCTTAGAAAGAAGTCATTCAAGTTTTTCCAGATCTATTATTGTTCATCTTATGGAAACTTGAGTGTAGATTAATTTCATGGCAATCCCAAACACAAACCTTTTTATCCTGATCCAATAGTGATCGTGTGAGTTAGCTTGGAAAGGCTAGTCAAAACTGCTTATAGCAAGATGGTAGAAGTGAACTACTGGTCACAGTTTAGCTTAGAGAGGCTAGTTAAAGACTACTAGGTTGTGACAACAAAGTGTACTTGCTGGTCATGGTTCAGCTTGGAGAGGCTTGTCAAAGACTACTTAGTTTGTGATAGTAGTGTTTGCTAATGGTCAGAGGTAAGAGTTTGGAAAGCTACTCAAGGACTATCCAACTTTCTCGGGTTAGAAAGTTTTTAGTGGAACTCAACAGTTGTTAGAACTGGATGTAGGCAAGGTAGCGAACCATAAAAACATATGTGCAATATCTTCTTTTCCCTTAACTTCTTTATATTCACTGTTCTTGTGCGCATCAAACTGTGTTTTCTGAATAACCATCTTTTACACATTTTTATAATATACGTCCAGTTCATAAAGTAGCATTCTGAAGTAACTAATGATGTTTCGGCTACACTTCAAGCTCATAGCTTGATAGTATTTTGTTTAAGTTTTTTCATAAGCCAAAGTAGGAAAGAAAAAGTGAAACATGATTCAACCCACCTACTCATGTGCTTTTTTACCTACAGGGTGTATAACAAAAGAATGCTATACGTAGAAAAGACCATTCACATGAGATTCAAAGAGCTCAAGAAGGACTTTTGATGAACTTGAAGAGCTTGGAAGAGAACCTGAGAAACTGAACCTCAAGGAATCCTCAGAAAGCAAGCAGATGAAAACTCAACCTTTAGAAAGTAAGCCCAGAACATGTATGCTTAGAAAGCTTGCTCAGGACTCAAAAGCCCTCAGACAAAGGCATTTTTAGCATGAAGAAGAGCAATCTAAAGATCGAGGTTATAACACTACAAGGGATTTTTGATTTAAAAGCAATTTCTCATAACAAAGTTCTAGGAGACATTGCCAAGGGGTGAGAACAAGATCCTCGCTTAGAAATATGTCAAATTGTGCTTTCACCTCCACCATCGAGCCTGAATGTATTGAAGATGTTTTAAACGATCAAAGATGGGTGGATGTTATACAAGAGGAACTGGACCAGTTCAAGAAAAGCAAAGTATGAATGCTCGTTGGAAAACGTAAAGGGAAGACCATCATTGGAACAAAATGGGTGTAACACTGGAAATATTATTTAAAAGTTAAATTGAGCTTAATTAGTCATAATTTAAAAAATCTAACAATTTTGCAATGATGAGGATGGCCCAATAGACTTGTTAAAAAAAAAACATTTTGGGCCGAGGTGAATAGTAATCTTGCGGGCCCACGAGCCAGTCGGGACAAACCCCAAATCCAAGACCAGGAAATGCCCGGACTGAGAAAAGAGAGGGTTAAGGTTAGAAATGGTAAGGAATGAGAATTTATGTAACATCCTCCCAAGTGCAACGCCATCCTTAAGTCATGACATTATGTTTAGGAGTTGTTACTTATAAATTAGCGAACCTTTCTTAGTTATCTATAGCAAGATCGATTGAATCGTGAAGTAACTAATACTGATTCTATTAAAATGTATAACAAAGAAACACAAAATTTATTAAATACATAGTTAAGTACAAGAGGAAGATCTTCTAAGAGCTTTAGTACAATACGTTCTCTATTTCATTTACATACATATAACTCCAACTAAGTACAATAAAGTAGAAATATCAATTACTAAACTACTATAGTCCCGAGCTCTTCACGTAGCAGCCCCATTATCTCTGGATCAACCTGGAGGCAACACGGAACACAAAAACATATAGGGGTGAGAATTATACAATTCTCAGGGGCAACTCGCCAATTGCACACTCATAATATCATCGTCATCGCCCAAGCCAATTTGTTTATCAAGAAAATGTGATCATGTAATACACATTAAAGATTCATTTTTAAGTTCTAAAATCATTCGAAGTGGGTAGCTTTTACAATCAATCACTTAGTGCACATATGTCATGAAGCTCAAACACATAGTAAATAATTCTAATCAAGAGATTACATATGATATGATTATGCATATGCTAAATGCAATGAAATTATCCCAAAGTAACCTGGTTTCACTTGTGGCTACAAAAATCAAATTAGTGCATTTTTCTCTTTTCATTGACATAGGAAAGACTTACTTTATAACCAACGGGTATTTGCGTGGACAATTCCACAAAGATAGTTTATATCAAATGGTATTTATAGTGGATTCACACCACTTAAGGGAAATAGACTTCTTATCAGAAATGAGCTCATTCTTATACATGATCATCGAACTTTATTTTTTTTCCATTTCCAAATTACACACAGATCTATTTTTAGCTTATACGTCTACGACTCAACCAATTTGGGAAAGTTTCTCTTTTCTCCTTCCCCTAATTCAATCCAAGTCTTGTTTCTGTTTTTGTCTATATGTCAGAACATGCACAATTGAAATTTATGTATTCTCTTTCTCATATAATTGCATCAAGTACTTTTCTCTTTTCCAAATGCATGCATAAGCCACATGTAGGTATTTTATTCACAATGCAATTTCAATCATGTCTCATAAACTACTCTTTATTTCCTGTAGCATGCATTTATGTGTCACAAATCACATGGCCAACTATTCAATATCAAGTATTCATGTAATGCTAGAACCAACAATGCCATTATTTCATCAATTCAAAGCATTGTTGCATTTCTAGCATAATGGTAGATTTCACATGTTCATAGCACAATTTATTTTCATATCAAACAATTTGTTAAGAGGTTATAAAAATTTACCAAGACACTTCAATGTGTCCACAAGGTTCCTTAAAAATGTCAGAGAGAGAGTTTGTTAAAAAAAAATTACACAAATTCGGTGGTCAGAGACCACTTAATCTCAACTTAGAACCCAAAATTCATAATTTTTAACCCTAGAAAATGATTGAATCAATTCAAAAGAAAAATCACAGTTACATTTCAAGATGTTTTCAATACTCAGTAAAAATTTCAAAGAAAAAATCAATCATTTGCTATGTTAAGAAAATTAGACAAATTTGCAGCTTCTCTTCCAATATTCAGGCAGCACATAGTTCACTTCGATTTCTAATTTATTTTCAAGAATTAGAAGTCAAAATCAGAGCCCAAGAAAATTTGTGGAACTAGCCTAGGATGTTAGCTTCAACATATATTTTTTCTAGCTCAAGAAAATACCCACAATAGTATCAGAAAATTTGAGTTCAGTGGTTGTCTATGTAAAAACTGAAAATCCAGCAGCATGACTCAAAATCCCTTTCACAAAAATGATTTCTAACATCATCAAACACTCCACAAAAATTAACACATCAATATCAACATATCATAAACCAATACAACTAAAAATATTCAGCCAAATTAGTAAGCAAATCAGAAAAACAAATTTGAAGTAAAAGAGGTTTAAAATGCCCTACTTTGGTGGCTTTAAGGATCTTGGCTTCAAGGATGTTCCAAGAGTGATCTTGCTCACTTCAAGGCCACCAAACCAACACCAAACCCTTCCTTAGGCAGCAATAGATAAGGTATCAAAGTGGGAAGTGGTAAGGATTTCAAATTCCAATTGGTTGGATTGATAGATCTTGATGAGTAGAACAAGTTTTATGAAGGGATCTTGGTGTTTTAGTGATTTTGAGCTAGTGTTTTGGGGATTTGAAAGCAAGAATGAGGGTTTGGGAGCAAGAACAATGGAGGATAAGTTCTTGGAGTATGCTGGCCAAAATTGATGATGATAGAGTGATAAGGTTGGTATTCCTTATATTGGTTAGATATAGTAATTAAGTAGTCAAAATGTGTATTTATTTCTTATTCAAAAAGAAATAATGAAATGGATGGCTAGGATTTGGTTTGATAGTCAAAGAATGAATCTTGTCCATCCACATAGCTCAAGATAAGTGGCTCACTTTAACTTGGGAGCAAGTAGCTTTTCAATGTTAAAATCACACACTGAAATTTTCCGAACAGATGAGATATTGGCTCCAAGTAAAATATAATAAATGAAAGGTCAAGATTCTTGCCATCCACTTGGCATAAAATACCATACCCTGTAGTCAAACATTACCCAAAAATTAATTCTAGGTATAACTTGCCATCCCTTACCATTTATAACCTTAACCCTCTCTTTTCTAAATCCGAGCATTTCCCTCAAATCTAGGGTTTTGCTTTCCCACTGCAGTGGGGCCCACAAGGTTATTATTGACCCGGCCCAAAATTTTTTTTTTTAAGGTCCGTTGGCCACCCTCATCATTGCTAAACTGTTAGATTTTTTAAATTATAACTAATAAAGCTCAAATTAATTTTTAAATGATTTTCAGGGTGTTACATTACCACCTACCTTAAAAAGAATTTTGCCCTCAAAATTCATTTGAAAATGATTCCAAAAGAAAATTTTCATAAATCAAACAAGGAATTCACACATAGTTCAAGCAATTCAATCAAATCCTAACGTTCCTACCATGGATTAGATCTTCAGTTGGTGGTATCCCTTCAGGATTTCGATATAGTCTCTTCATCATCCGGTTTGTCACTTGCGTGTTCCCTCATAGCAGTTGTCATCTCGAGAGAAGTATCCATTATGTCTTCATGGTTAGCATTTTCACTCCTAGTACGTCTGCAATTTGCCATTGGTTTTCTAAACACACCAAACAAAGATATTGAGTTGATCAAACTCAATACTATGTTAAGTATGAGAGCAACCAAGTACAACATCATTCGACTATCATGCATATCTAAGCCCTATATCCTATCATATCAATAAGATTCAAGGCATGACTTATCAACACTTTGGAAGCATAGTCGTCCATTCCTCAAGGTCCTCCAAGAATGAACTCTCTATACCATAATGTAATATCCTCCCAAGTGCAATGTCATCCTTAAGTCATGATATTATGCTTAGGAGTTGTTACTTATAAATTAGTGGACCTTTCTTAGTTATCTATAGCAAGATCAATTGAATCGTGAAGTAACTAATACTGATTCTATTAAAATGTATAACAAAGAAACACAAAATTTATTGAACACATAGCTAAGTACAAGAGGAAGCTCTTCTAAGAGCTTGAGTACAACATGTTCTCTATTTCATTTACATACATATAACTCCAACTAAGTACAATAAAGTAGAAATATCAACTACTAAACTACTGGAGTCCCAAGCTCTTCACGTAGCAGCCCATTATTCTCTGATCAACCTGAGATGACACAGGAACACAAAAACACATAGAGGTGAGAATTATACAATTCTAGTAGGCAACTTGCCAATTGCACACTCATAATGTCATCATCATCACCCAAGCCAATTAGGTTTATCAAGAAAATGTGATTATGCAATACACATTAAAGATTCATTTTAAAGTTCTAAAATCATCCCTCTAAAATGGGTAGCTTTTACAATCAATCACTTAGTGCACATATGTCATGAAGCTCAAACACATAGTAAGTAATCCTAGTCAAACATTACCCGAAAATTAATTCTAGGTATAACTTCCCATCCCTTACCATTTTTAACCTTAACCGTTTCTTTTCTCAACCCAGGACATTTCCCTTGAATCTAGGGTTTTGGCTTCCCCACAGGCCATGGGGTTCTGAGGTTACTATTCACCCAGGCCTAAATTTTTTTTTTTTATAGGTCCATTGGGCCACCCTCATCATTGCTAAACTTAGATTTTTGAAATTACGACTAACAAGGCTCAAATTAAGTTTTAAATGATTTTCAGGGTGTTACAATTTATACCTAGAATTAATTTTTGGGCAATGTTTGATTACACGGTACGGTGTTTACCCGTTTAGAGTTTTGATTTAGTTTTAACCGTACAAGTTACTTGGTGGCCAAGTAACCTTTGCCAACCACTTTATGCCAAGTGGATGGTAAGGATTAAAACTTGAAAAGTAAGTTTCAATCATGGCCTTTCATTTATTATATTTACTCGGGAGCTAATATCTCATTCGTTCGTGAATTTCAGTAGTTTTAACATCGAAAAAAGCTACTTACTCCCAAGTCAAAGTAAGCCACTTATCTTGAGCCAAGTGGATTGCCAAGATTCATTCTTTGACCATCAAAACAAATCCTAGCCATCCATCTCATTATTTTCTTTTAGAAGAAAGAACTCATACTTTAACTACACAATTATGACATCTAACTCAAGATAAATACAAAGCCACCAACCTTATCACCCCACCATCATCATTTTCGGGCAAGAGACATAAAATACAGCCCTTCCATTGTTCTTCCTCTCAGACCTCCATTAACAAACTTCAAGCTTCAAAAACCTAAGCTCAAAGTCACTAAAACCACAAACTCTCTTCACAAAACTTGTTCTACTCTCCATAATCTACCAAACTAACTGATTAGAATTTGAATCCATAACCTTTTTATACTTTGAGAGCTCACAATCTGATGCCTAAGGAAGGGTTTGATGTGCTTTTGAATGCTTTGAGAGATTTGATTTTAGAGAAAGAATAGAGGATTTTTGGCCAATTTAGTGAGCAAGACTTCAACCGAAAATGCAAATGGTAAAGAATGAGTGTTTGTGAATGATTAGACTTGAAAAAATTTTAAAATAAGAGAGTGAATGAGGAGGTGTAGTCCGTGGCCTCCTTGGCTGAAATGGGGAACAATTTTTCCTTTTTCATGAGTAGTAGGACATGAATCATAGGTATAATTAATTAGGTAGTGGATTAGAAATTGATAATTCAGTGTAGGTGGTTAATAATGAAGTGTAAGATTCTCCAAGACATGAACTAAAGTAGTCTTATACTAGTAGTGGAATTAATACTCAATTAACTTGAAATTAATATTTGAACATATATCCTAATTCTAAGAAAAGAAAGATAATGCACTTATTTCTTCTTAAACTTGATATTATTTGTCTTATGAGCTATTTTAATTAAGAAAAGCATTTAAACTTCCCTAAATAATCTTAGGCTTTAATTTACCTCAAATAATAATTTTGACTCAAGATCAATAAATAGAATCAATTTATCTCTATTAAGCTTGAAATTACCTATATTTCCTTAAATTACTTAAATAAGCTCATTTAGCACAAACTAGGGGCAAAATGGTAATTTAACACAAAAACTCCCTGGACCATCAGACTATTCAGATATCATGTATCCCTTATAATTAACATTTCTAACTTTGGGTAATAAACGAGTTTAGTTGTTGCTTAATCTCGTGTTAAATTACCTAGGGGTATTTTGATAATTTCGCGTATAGGAAAACCAGGTTTAAGATTTTTCACCTCTAACATCATCCATAACACATTTAATCTCCCGTCAAACATTTAACTAACCTTTGAGGATAGCCTAACTGGCCGTCCCTCTATTCTGGGCAAAAATGACCTCAAGGGCATTCTGGTTATTGTATAAAGGAAAAATCGAAAATTGCAATTTTTGCACAAATTGCTATATAATCCTCATATAATCTTATCCAAGTGTTAAAATATCCGTTCACGATGGCCTGGAATTGCTTGGCCTCAATACTCGTGCAAAAATGACCTATGGGCATTTTGGTCATTTTACATATCAGGAAAAATGGGCATTAAAATTAGGCTATAGCAATTTGTTCATTAAATTAATGTGATTTCTAAATAAATTGAGATCTCGTTTATTAGTTATTTGCATTGATCAAATTCTAGAGATCGATCGATCATTAATAGAATTGCTAGTAATTTATTACTAATGGCCGCTAATGGGTTTAATATTTGGTCAATGATAATTAATTTCCAATCCTAGGAATACCTTGCACTAGTGCCTTCTTCACTATTGTTATTATCCATTTGCTATTATTTTTTAATTTTAATTGCTATAATTTCATTCTTCAAACCCTTCAAATTCCTAACTAAGTATTGAAGTTTCCTTCAAGACGACCTAGGTTGTGCCCTTTACTATATTTTTGGTGTAACTTAGCATTAAAATAAATTTTAATTTGTTTGAGTCGTGACAGTTCACATCAAATTTTGGCACGTTGTCGGGAAATATTAAAACTTAGTTGTTTAATTTTTCTATTTTTATTTTATTACAGTTTTTATTTTATTTTATTTTTCTTTATTTATTGTTCATTATTTCTTGCTATTATTCTATTATGGAAATATATATATTCTATTTCCTTGTATGAGGCGTTCCCTGCTCCTGGAAATTTGATACCTCTTGACTCTTAGATTGAGAAAGCTTTAAGAAAAATCAGATAGGCAAAGCGTCAACAAGTGGAACCATCTGAGCATTCTGATCCTTTTTTTGGTGTTTCAGGAAATACAGGTGACATGGGAGATAAGAACAAGACACTTAGGGAGCTTATTGCTCCTGATTTTACCTAGCAGCCTTTGGGCATTACATACCCTATGCTTGACAATGACTTTGAGCTTAAGGGGTACATGGTTCATGTTTTGTCTAAGTTCCATGGGGTCCTGGAGAGACCCAGCACCAACACCTAAATAAGCTGCATATGGTGTGTTCTGGCATGAAACCCAATGGGGTGGAGGTGGATGATGTTAAGCTAGACAATTCCCCTTCTCCTTAGAGGGTGCAGCAAAAAATTGGTTCTTCAACCTTTCTGATGGGGTTGTAAATAATTGGATTGGGATGAAGAGGGTTTTCCTGGAGAGGTATTTTCTCGCCTCTAGAGTGGCTTCTATCAAGAAAGAGATCTCCAGAATCTGCCAGCTGATGAGACTTTACATGAATATTGGGAGCACTTCAAGCTTCTTTGTGCAAGCTACCCCAACCATCAGATTCCGAAGCAACTCCTCCTTCAGTGCCTTTATAAAGGGTTAGTGCCTTCTGATAGATGTATGATAGATACTACTAGTGGAGGGCACTTTTGGATAAGACTCTAGTAGAGGCCTGTGCTTTGATAGAGAATATGGTTGCCAATTTTCAGTAATTTCGTTATAGGGCAGCCACAACCACTGTAGGCTTTCATGGAGTGTGCCAGGAGAATCCAATATTGACCCAAACTTTACAGCAATTTTTTGGCCTTATGCAGCAACTAATGGCTAGCCAGGTAACAACTCCAGTGGTTTCCAAGATCTGCAACATATGTACTTCAAATGATCATTACACTGACATGTGCCCAACCCTACAAGATGAATCAACCACTGAAGTAACAACAACTAACCCCTTCGAGAGTCCACCTCAGAATCAAACAAGCCAGTTCACATTCAGGAACACTTATAAATCTAGCTAGAAGAATCACCCTAATTTGAAGTAGGGAAATAATTCACTGCAGGGCTAACCTTTACAGCAAAAGTATTTGGCACCTCATTAAAGGCAAGGCTCTTCCTCACCTTTACCTTTGGATCCCACTATGACTGAAATGATGAAGATGATAATAAAGCAAATGCAGGAAATAAGAAAAGAGAACACCCAACTAAGAGAAGAAGTGACTCAAATAAAGCAAAATCAGAGTTACAATCCCCAACTACCTAGTTACCTTCTTAGACATGCCCAACCAAGCAGGAGTAGTCTCCTATCACACCAAGCAAAAGGCATTGAGTTGATCAGGATCAATACAATGCTAAGCACGATAGTTACTAACTACTTTAAAAGTAAGCTGTCATGCATATAAAGTTCTACTTTTTATCTTAGCAGATAAAATCCTACTATATGACACTAAGACTTCAGAGTATGCTTTAGAAGGAAGTCAGACCATCCCAGGCTCTAATAGGATAAACCTCTAATACCATAAATGTAACACCCTTCTTACCATAAAGCTATGCTTAAGTCATAATCTTATAGTGAGTAGTTGTTACTTAAAACTTTGCTTGATCTTAGAGGAGTATATATATATATTACATATGAGCCTGCTTTTCATGACAACCATAAAATGTGTTTCTCTAAGTTGCTAATCTTGAACATAAATAATATCTCAAAAATACATAATTATATTACCCGATGATAAATCAACCATATACATAACTATCAAACCCTTACCCTGGTTCACGTAGGAACCTTTTAGTCTAGGTAGGGTACTACTCAAAATCAATTAAAAGAAAATAAAATGATTGATTAAATTCTTTAATATCGGTTCATCAAAAGGTCTGGACCATGATGCCAAAAACAGCTAAGGATCTCAAAATAATCATCATCATAGCAATCTATGTAAAAATATGATAAGCAAGAATGAGAATCAAAGATTCCTAGTAGGGAAACACCAGTTATTACTCAATGATATTCAACATTAATGCAAAATAAGCAATACATCTTCGTTGTTTATATAAAGGTCTCAGTAGTTAGTATCATTATTTGATGTGACTTAATTTTATTAGATAATTTTAAGCTTAATGGTAAAACTCATAGGACTCTTCTAATATACTTCTCTGTGGATTATACGTCAATGATGTAACGTCGTCGCATTACAACCTAATATAGTTCACTAGATGGAGTACGCCTACTGCATCTCATCTGAATAGCCTTGCTATTTTTAGTACATCCCTTTTCTCATAATGATGTAACGCCGTCTGATTACAACCTGATATAGTTCTAAGGGCATAGCATGTCTACTACTACCGTGAATCCATGAGTTTACCGTTAAGCAATTAATATTACATAAAGCTTATTTCTTAAGTTTTCTTTTTTCATAAGGATCTTTAATATTTGTTTAGGAAATCTTATAATTCTCAAGAGAAATCTCTTCTTAACAGTTCTATTTCTCATACTTTTGCTTTGAGATTTTCTTGAAATCTCCTTAACTCTTATGAGATTTTCTCTGTTAAGTCTCCTACATTACTATGAAACTTTTCTCTAGAAAATCTCCTGAATTACTTATGAGACATTCTCTTCCGGATCTTCTGAATTTTTATGAGATTTTCTGTTCAAAATCTCCTAAAGTCTTATAAGATATTCTATCTAAAAGTCTCTTGGAATTTTATGAGATATTTTGTTAAAAATCTCCTAAAATCTTACGAATATTCTATTCAAAATCTCCTAACTTCTTATGAAACTTTTCTTAAATTTTTATGAGATTTATCGCTAAAATCTACTAAACTTTTTATGAGATTTTACTAGAATAATTGTTGTGAGATTTTCTTCAAAGTCTAGTAAACTTTTATGAGATCTTATATTATCATAACTTGTAAAACTCTTCATGATGAAATTCTTATAAATTTCAAGGAAAACAAACCAAGTATCTTAGGTGAGCTTCAAGCTTTTTCTTCTAGGAATAAAAAATATCTTCATTTGCTTAATAAATCTTTTATATTAATTTAATCAATTTACAGGTAAGTGTTCTTGAACTATAAAACTCATATCTATTGTATCAATTACCTCCATAAAACTCATATATATAAATCTTGAAAATAAATTTCAGATTTCATAAATACAATTTCAAACATATTTCAAGAGTTTATCTAGGAAAGATAGCCAAATATCATAAAGTAAAAGACCAAGATCTTTTCCTACCTTCTTCCAATCTTTTCCTCTAGTTTTTCCTTTCTAACCAAGCCTCAAACACCCTTTTTCAACTCCTTTTTTGCTGCGTGTGGACCAAAGTGCAAGGGAATACAAGATTTTCAATTGATCTTGATGTAGAGAAGATGCTCTTAGACTAATTTAGATGTTTATCTAAGAGTATTCTTTGTAGATATGATGGTTTAATGGAGTTTCCAAAGAGAAAACTTGAAAATGGAGGAAGAAAGAAAGTAAGGTGAAGATGGAATGAAAAACGTGAAGTCTGAGAAATCGAGAAGAAATGTCATTTCATTTCCTTTTCCTTTTTATAAATTCACTAACTTGGAGAGAAAGTAAGGAAATTAATTTTTTCGGATCGATTTGCCTTGTATCAGGATTAGAAATATCTATATTTATTTAATTGTCATAAGTAAAAATTATCTGGGATCTGATAATATCCATTATTTTTACCAGACTCGGTGTTTTGGTGTCCGGTTATTATTACTTCCGTCCGATTATTACCATTTCGATACCTGATTGACTCAAGAAACTTTACCGACTTGAAAATATCCATGTACCCTTATCCTTGTTTTATCTATGTCATTATACCCTTTATAGGGTCTCATTCTATATACCCGATTAAAATATTATTATATTAATTTTTAATAATATTAAATTAATTTTCTTTTTTTTATAAACTCCTCATATTGTTGTGATCATAGCCATGTCTAGAATTTTCAAAATCCTTATAGATTATTCACAATTAATCATTTTATCATAATAATACTAAAAATCAGGTTGTTACACATACCTCTATTAGATGCAATCAAGTAAATTCCCAAATATGCTAAATTCTTAAAAGATCTATGCACCAATAGGAGCAAGATATAGGGTAGTGGGAAAAGATAGTGACCGGGGGTAAATGCCTCCTCTATTATCAAGCCAGACAATCTACCACCCAAGTGCAAGGATCGAGACACATTCACTATCCCTTATACTATTGGGAATTTGCACATCACAAAGGCCCTGGCTAATCTTGGTGCTGACATTAATGTTATGCCTAGGTCTCTACAGTCCTTGAACTTTGGAGAGCTCAAGCCAACGGGTTGCAAATTTAGCTTGCCAACACATATCACAAGACAGAGGGAGTATTGGAAGATGTTCTGGTACAGGTAAATGATTTAATATTCTTTTCTAATTTCTATGTGCTTGAAATAGAAAATGACACCAAGTGCCAAGTCATCATACATTAATCTTGGGAAGACCATTTTTGAAACCTAGAACTGTGATTGATGTTTATGCTGGCACATTATCCATGGAGTGTAGGGACATGAAAGTCCAATTTTGTTTAACTTATGTAATGAAGTACCCTTATAAGGAACACTCCATGTTTGGCATTAATGTCATTGACTCTTTAGTTAATGATACTTGTGGAAATATGCTCTGTAAAGATCCAAATCCTCATTTCTCTACCTTCTCTTCTTCCATGGGATTTGATGTGCCTGTTATTTAAAATGTCCCAAGTTTTAGAGACAGGTACTCTACCCTGAGTAGTCATCGATTTGCCAAGCGTTTCATGAACTGCTCATATTGGAAAAGAAATCTTGTGAAGGGCAATGGATCTTATTGCATGAGCCTCGGGTAAAACTGATGGCTAGAAGACCGAAGTCTAGATGGAAGGGACCATAGTGCAATTGAGTTAGAGAACTTCAAGATGGTTCGGTGCTTAATGAGTATTGGCTGATGCACTTCCATGAGACCACAGATCTAAGGGCTCAGTTGGCTTATCTTTGGGTTGAAGCTTCACATCTTCCATGAAGGTCCTGACCATCCAACTTAGGGATGTTAAAGCAAAGTGCTGGGTGGAAGACAACCCACCGTGAGGTTTTTATTTACCTTTCTCTTTATTTTTCTGCATTTTATTTATTTTAATTTTAGTTTTGAGTTTTGTATCATATTTGTTTTGTTTGTGTTTTACACCATCCCTTTGACACTTTAGAGGTCACATGCATAGGCTCACACCACATGTACTATATTGACATGTTTAGCATTGACTTTATTTGGTACATGCACTTTTACCTGAGATCTTGAGCCTCTTGATTGGACTGTCATGTGTCATCCTTGTTTGTTCATGTGTGTTTCCCTCTTTGGATTTGTAACATCCTCCCAAGTACAACTCCATTCTTAAGCTATGATATCATACTGAGAGATGTTACTTGTTAATTAACGGACCTCTCTTAATTATCTATAGTAAGCTCAATTTACGTACGAATAACTAAGCGTAATTCTATTAAAACATCTTACAAGTAAACATCAAGTTTATTAAACATACAGCTAAAAATACATAAGGAAGCTCCTCTATGAGCTTTAGTACATATCTGTCTTCTAATACATTTACATACATACTCATTTCACTAAGTACAACAGAATAAAACAGGAACTGCTATACTCCAGCAATCTACACTCCTTTGCATAGCATCCCATCCCTGGCTTAACCTGGAGGCGACACGAAAACAAACACATAGGGTGAGAATATTATAAAATTCTCAGGAGGTAGTTTCCCAAATACACAATTCACAACGTCATCGTTATCATCCCAGCCACTTCAGTTTATTAGTAAAATTGTGAGCATGCAACATATATCAAAGGTTCATTTTTTAGTTCAAAAGTCATTCTTCCGAGGTGGGTTTATTTTAATACTCAATCACTCAGCATAGTATGTCATACTACTCAATATCATAATAATTCATTTTTTCAACTTTGCGTGCCCTCGGTACATCGAAGGGGACCTTTTCGTGCCCTTTTTGGACTAAAGGGGACCTCTCCGTGCCCTTTACACATTCAGGGGACTTCTCCTGTGCCTTTTACACATTCAGGGGACCTCTCCCGTGCCCTTTACACACTAAAGGGGACCTATTCTTCACTTGGTACATACATCATCCTCAAGCTCACCTTACTATATACGTTAGCATAGTTTCTGAATTTCATAATGTCTCAAACATATATATACCGTCAATCACAAGTGACTCTCATTCATTTCTCATAAACCAAACTTTAAAGTCACTATCATGCATTCATATATCATAGACTTGGAATAGATATCAAACTATCACAAATTTCTAGTCATTCTCACATTCCAGCACTTTGGAAGATTTATTGTTCTGGGTGCAACATTTAATTGCCATATCAACCAACTATTCCAAGAGCCACAAAAATTCTGTATGACACTATAATGTGTCTAGGACAACCTATAAAAATTTCAGGGCAATCAGAGTTATATAACCACTTCAATAAAATAGGAAAATCTGGTGGTCAGAAGCCACAAATTCATAGTCCAGACTTGTGTTCTCAAAATATTTAGCCCTAGAATTCGATGCAATCATAGTACAAGAAAATTCATAGAGATATTTCAACATGTTATTAGTCTTGTGTAAAAATTTCAGGAGCTATCTCAATCAATTGCTATGATTAAAAATTCGGGCAAGTTTGTCACTTCAGTCTCAACAATTTAGCAGCAGTTACAATTCGGTTTCTAATTTTTTTGAGGCATCAAACCTTAGAATTAACCCCTAATAAAATTTGTGTGTTTAGTCTAAGAGGTTAACTACAACATATAATTTTCATGGTTCATGAAACCACCCACAAAATTTCTAGAAAATTCGTGAAAAATTTTGATTACAGAAAATAAATCAAGCAACCTAGTTCCAATTTCACTTGAGAGAAAACCCATTTTAAAACCATCCAAACACAACACAAAATTTCATACATCAATATCAATATGTTGACCATCAGTATCATCAAAATTTTTGGAATTAGGGCAAGCCAAAATAGAATTGAAAAATTCCACAAGAAAGGCGGAAAACCCTACTTTGAGAGCTCTTGAACTCTATGCTCCAAAGGATGCTCTAGAATGCTTTTGCTTCACTTCAAAGCTTCCCCACCAACATCAAACCCTTCCTTTAACCTCTGATTGTGTGCCCTCAAAGTTGGAAAAAGTGATGGATTCAAATTATAATCGGTTAGATTTGTAGGTTATGATGAATAGAATAAGTTTAGTGAAGAGAATTTGTGGTTTTAGTGACTTTGAGCTAGGGTTTTGCAAGCTTGAAGCTTGTTAATGGAGTTTGAGAGGAAGAACAATGGAGGAAGGGTGCTTAGAGAGGTCTGGCCGAAATTGTGATGAAGGGAATGATAAGATGTTGATATTTTGAGATTAGGGCAAAATACATAGAATTTTCAAGTCCAAAATGTTTTCTTTGAAGATAATTAGTGTAATTTTGTGCAATTCCTATTGGTTAGTCATAAAGGTGTAATTGTGTGGCACATCTCAAGCCACACACTTGTCCTCCTTAGGTGGCAACTTGCTATGCAAGTTTCATTCGTGTAAGACCATAGAAATCTCGCGACAGGTAAACACGTAATATTAAACCAATATTACCGAAAATTAATTTTAAGTATAAAATTATCATTCTCAGATATTCCTAACCTCATTCCCATGTTTCCCTAATTTCAGGCACCTTCTGGCCCGAATCTAGGTTTCAGCTGTCGGCAGATGGGGCCCACAAGGTTACTATTCACCTACAGAAATTTTTTTTTTTTTGACAGGTCCATTGGGTCACCCTCATCATCATTGTACTGTCAGATTTCTAAAATTATGAATAACAAAGCTCAAATTGATTTTTAAATGATTTCGGGTGTTACAGGATTTGTATTCTGAACTGCTTTAGGGTCTTGTTTGAAAATATGTTTTTCATGTGCATGCTTGAATATGATTAAGGCATTTTTCTTGTTTTTAGCCACTTGCCTATATACCTAACCTTTGCATGTTACCATTGTTTAGTCCCTTTGAGCCTTATTGCCTATTCTTTTATTTTAGTACATCCTTACCCAAAAGTGAAAAATAATAAAAATTCCCAACCTTTTAGGCTTAGGAGAGCATTTGTGCAAATTCTTATATGTGATTGAGCATAAGTGTAGGGGAGAGCATGAGGACATGCCCCAAGTTAAGTGTGGGGGAGGAACAATGTGTACACCAAATTCAGCAAGTGGCACACCAATAAAATAAATAAAAAAAATGCAAAGTTGATTGAAAAAATAATTCTAAAAAAAATGTTTGGTTGAAGGTGTGCCACATTGCAAAAGAAATGCCTGTAATTATGTTAATTTGGATAAGTGTACCCTTTGACACTTGTGCTCTTGGTGTATACATTTGCTCTCCTTTGACTTGAGGTTTAGCCCATTGGCCTATATATTTATCAACCTTCACCTAAACCCCATTACAACCAAAGGTAAGTCCTCTTGATTTAGTATGCATGTGTATGTGACAAAATAGAGAATGAGATCCGTAGCAAGCTTATGGTAATGCATTTTCATTTGAGGTGATTGAGTGTGCATCCTAACCCAAACCACTTGAGTGAATGAGTGACAAACATTGACCTTGGGAGGATTTTTGTACTTGATCTATGCATCATATGTGAATTATACTCTGTGTGCTATTTTCATGTTCATGGCTTGAGTGTTGTAATTCTCTTAATTGTTAGTGTGAAAGTTTATTGTATACTTCTTGGTTTATTGGATTGGTGTATTGTTATTTAATTTCATGCATCATGCATTTTAGATTAGGAGTCTAGTCTAGTTCTTGTATACTATTTCTTTTCCATGCCTTGGTTTGATCTTAGTTTCACATGAGGACATGTGAAAGCTTATGTGGAGGAGTTTGATAAGAGGCATTTATGCCACTTATCTTACCACCAAACCTTAGCTTTTTACATGGGTTTTATTGTGGTGTTGATGCAATTAATAAAGATTTTGTTTTTTTTCTCATTGTGTGATTTTGATAGAATTGATGGCTTTTGCATTGATTTTGAGATAATTTGTAATTATACCCTGTTACATTTGACTTGTCTCTTTGAGTTTAGTTTTCAGCGCAGGAGCTTTGGATCAATTGCAAAATGTCAAAATCAAGGTTAGAAACTCTCTGAAAAAAGCCTGGAGCAAAAAGGAAGAAAAAGCGTGACGGTCCAACAAGTAAGTGAGCCTAATTGCATGACCCTTTCACTGGAATCGACTAGGCCGAGCGGGTTTTATTACTATGGGTTCATGTTTTTACAAAAGCAAGCTCATATTTAATATCACATATACATTTTAAAATCAAGCATAATTAACAAGTAATAACTACTCACTAAAATATTATGGCTTAAACATAACTTTATGTTAGGAAGGATGTTGCATTGGTCATTTTGCACAGAAGGAAAATCAGGGCATTGCATGCTTCATTTTAGTCCCTAAAATTTAGAAATTAACTCTTTAGTCCCTGAAATTTCATTCCATAGGTCACTTTAATTTTTGGTCAAACAAACATTAGTCAACCATTATTGTTCGTTGAGTTGAAATATTAAGTGATAAATGGCATCCCACATGTCGATAATGTGTCATGTTGAACACGCGTGATATCCTGACGTGTGATAAGAGACATTTATGCCACTTATCTTGCTACCAAACCTTAGCTTTTTACATGCGTTTTATTGTTGTATTGATCCAATTAATAAGGATTTTGATTTATTCCTCATTATGTGATTTTGATAGAATTGATGACTTTTTCATTGATTTTGAGATAATTTGTAATTATACCCTGTTGCATTTGACTTGTCTATTTGAGTATGGTTTTGAGCACAGAAGCTTTGGATCAATTGCAAAATGTCAAAATCAAGGTTGGAAACTCTCTAGAAGAAGCCTAGAGTAAAAAGGAAGAAAAAATGTTGAAGTTCACTATCAAGTGAGCGCTCAGCGCTCGACAAAGCAATAACCATCAATTTTTGGAACTTGACGTTCTGTTGAGTGCTACAGCGGTGGTGCGCAGCGGATTGAGTCACTAATCTGTTTTGGGGCCTTAGTTTGGGCTATTTTAGAGAGCAATATTCAAGGTATTGTTATAGACTTTTACCCTAGCTTTGGACTCAGTTTTAGGTTGCCACTTGTAATTGCTATTATTCTCTCTACATCTCTCACTTTTTCTCTTCTCTCTCTAAGGGTTCCATTGGTGAAGGTGCTTTATCTTGGAGATTGTGGCAAGGATTGTTGCTATTATTTTCAGATTCTCTTTTATCTTCATTGTTGTAATCCTTCAAGAGATGGAGAAGTAGATTTCTTCACTAGTGTAAGGGTTTAGGATGGATTGGGATGATGTTTGAGACCCTTTGTTTCTATTGAATGCATTGGTTTTCTTAATGTTTTGCAGTTCTATTCGTATAATTATTGTGGTGATTGGTATAATCTTTATTAGAATAACTAAATTGCGATCGTCGTTTAGGGAAACCCTTTGAGTATAAATTGATAGATCTATTGGTTTATGTTTGAGGGAGAACATTAGAATTAACTTTCCAATTCGCAGTTAGACTATAGTAATTGGTTCATTAAATCAATGTGATTTCTAAACAAATTGAGATCTTGTTTATTAGTTATTGACATTGATCAAATTCTAGAGAGGTCGATCGATCACTAGTAGAATTACCAGTAATTTATTACTAATAGCTATCAATGGGTTTAATATTTGATCAATGATAATTAATTTTCAATCCTAAGAATACTTTGCACTAGTGCCTTATTCACTGTTGCTATTATCCATTTGCTATTATCTTTTAATTTTAATTGATATAATTTAATTTTTCAAAACTCCCAAATTCCTAAGTAAGTATTGAAGCCTTCTTGAGAGACAACCTAGGTTGTGTCATTTACTATATTGTTGGTGCAACTTAGCATTAAAATAGATTTATAATTTGAGGAGGTAGACGACAACCTCCATTCAACGTGGTAACAAATTAAATAGATTCATTAGCGCAAAATTTCCAAATATATCAAAACGTTTCTGAAATTTTCTATATTGTGTTAAAAAATCTTGAATCCCCAAATTTTTCATCTCTTGCTTAATAAAATCTAAATCCTTAATATTTCTTAAATCCCCTTATTTTTCTTTCATTTTCACACCTACTTAGATAAAGATCTTTCTCACATAGAATAACAATGAGAAGAGAATGAATCAACAAGTTGTTGTTGTTGGACGAGTGATAAGCAATTTAATTCCCTATAAAGATAAGGATATGTTAGACGGGAAGTAAGCATAAATGTTTTATTTTAAATTGATGTCATTATGTTTATCCTATTCGCATCAACATCACCAAATGCTTTCCATCTTCACTACAACAAACCTGTCATGAAAATCATAAATAATAGCTCTCAATCCATATGCACCTTCTTTTGCGAATGTGGTACCTTAAGAGGCGGTGGGTCCCTATGATCCACTATCATTGAAGTTCTTCATGATCCTTTATTTAGCCCGATTAAAGCTATTCATATATGAAAAGGTTTATGGGTACATTTGACTTGTGAGTAGAGTTTATTTTTCTTGTCATGTTAGATTTCTTTGACACCAAATTCCTTCCCAAAATTGCAACTAAATGGTTTCAACTAGCCCATTGATAAACTCCATTCTTTCTTGATAATATAATGTTTTCCCTGCATCCAATTTTTCATATTTTAAAAACCAATTTATTCCAAGAAAGGCAATGTAATAGCTAATAAACTAGTTATGTTAGCTAAGCATGAATGGTCTCAAATTTAGACTAATCAAGCTCTTAATTGTATTTAAGGTATTTAAAATTTTGACTATTTAAATATGATGTGAAAATGAAAGAGAAACAAGTGAGTTAAAGAATATTGACGATTTAGATTTTATGAATTAAAAGAAGAGAAATTTGGAGATTCAAGACTTTTTTTTTGGATAAATTTTAGAAAATTTCATAAACTATTTTGACACGTTGAAAATTTTAAGGATTAATTTGAACCTATTATAATTTGATACTACGTTTGCTCAACATGACATGTTATCTACAGGTGATATGCCATGTCACTTGACGTATAATGTCTATATAACTGTAAAAGTTGATTGATCCTTGTTTAACAAAAGATTAAGCTGACCTATGAAATAAAATTTTAAGGACTAAATAATTAATTTTAAAATTTTTTAAACTAAAGTAAAACAAGATTACAATTTCAAAGATTACAGTTTACCTTTACTCTTTTAAATTAAGTGCGGGCACCGAAAGAGAGTTTCGAAAGCGGGTTCAGGTTGAGCAGTTCCAACTTCCAACCAGTTAAGTAAGGTTTGTCCTTTTGTAGTCAAGGGAGAGAAAAAGATAAGGCATTTATGAGGCAACAGGCACTAACATCACACGAAGCAACACAGAAAAAAACTGAGGAAATGGAGGAAGCAAAGTTGTCACGTGCGGCAAAGAAGCTTTCATCTTCTCCCATTCAAGAACTCTCCCACCTTGCTCAGAGATGCAATGCCATCAACCTCGCTGGGGGCTTCCCGACTTCCCTGCTCCTCCCCATTTAAAAAACGCCGCCATTTTGGCCATCAATTCCGACTTCAACCAATACAGGTGAATTTTCTAAGCCTTACACAAACTTTGTTATTTGTTGGGCTTTGGGGCCAATGAGACATTTAAACTCTGTAAAGTTTTCAACATTACAGCACTGTTTCAGGAGTTAACATCCAATCTAGTGTGAACTTGAATTAGGAGTTGAAATTTCTATTTATACTAGTGAATTGATAGGCACTTCCTCCCTACCAATTCACATTTTTTAAAAAAAAATTAAAATATATCATTATTTATTTATTTATTATAGATTTATTTTAAATTTATTATTTTTTATAATTTTCTTTAATTATTTTAACTTTTCTTAACTTCTATATTATGAATATTTTGAAAAATTTAAAATTTGAACATCAAAATGGAGGAATTTCCTTTATATATAATATAGATGCAATTTTAATTATGGAAGATATCCAAAAAAAATATTTCACCTCCTTTTTATTTCTAATTAAACACACTCCTCGCCTTAAAAAAAAAAACAGTTAGCATTTAAAATGGAGGACAAGTTAGTGAATTGTGTTGCATCCATTCAAACTTAATGAAAACACACACGTGGCCCGTTCATCCATTCAAACTTAATGCTAGCGTGTAACTTAATGTTGCCATCTCAATGATATAACGCGCCATTAGTGTAATTCCATTAAAGAAGACTTAACATGGGACTAACGTTTCCTACGTCTCAAATCTTGAAGGATCACAGGAAGTGCCCCTTTTTTTTTTTTTGTGGGACCAATTGTCCGATGTAATTCTCTTTTAGGGACTAGATTTTGCTCCTTGTTTTGGTTGAGAGCTCTGTTTTGAACAACTAATAGAGTCTACCCATTTTGTCGCTTGAGGCACGTACAAGGTATATGTGATCACCTGGCCAAGATGGTGAAGGAAACGCATGGGTTGGACATCAACCCTCTTACAGACGTAGCTATTTGCTGTGGTCAAACCGAAGCATTTGCAGCGGCAATTTTTGCAGGTGTGTGCTGACTGATGTATGGGTACTTGTAAAGCAATAATGTGTTTTACTCATTGAAATGCTTGATGTAATATCCTAAAAATTATTTAAAAATTAATTTGAGTTTTATTAGTTATAATTTAAAAAATATGATAGTTTTAACAACGATGAATGACCAACAGATGTGTTAAAAAAACAATTTCAGCTGGGGTGAATAGTAGCTTTGTGGGTTCCATAGCCGCGGATAACCAAAACCCAGAATCCGGATTAGAGAAATGCCTAGAAGAAAAGAAAGGGTTAAGGTTAGAAATAGTTAGAAATAAATATTTTATACCTAGAATTAATTTCTGAGCAATGTTTAATTACCAGAACGATGTTTACCTATTCGTAAAATTTTAATGTGCGATTTTAACACTGAAAACTAATTTAGTCTTTACAAAATGAAGGAGATTATCTATTTACATCAAATGAATGGATAAGATTCAATCTTGAATTATAAGATTTAATCATAGCCATCCATTTTACGAGCTTAGACTAAAAACTACTCAAAATATACAATATAATATTCATTCCTTTATGTATAAGATAAACATAAGCTCCAAGTTTCTTTAAGAAGCCAAATTTCTTCTTCTTCAAGCCTCATTTCGTGCAGCCTCCATTTCCATCTCAAGAGCTCAAGCTTTCATTCAAATGCCTAAACTCAAGCCTAAACTTGATAAAATCACAAACTTCCTTCCCCAAAGTTATTCCACTCGTCAATACCTACAAATCTAACCAATTGAAATCTCAATTTTCCATCAATCCTCACATTGATACCTCACTTCCTCACTGATTTAGGAAGGATTTGGGTTTGATTTGGGAGTTTGGAAGTGAAGGAATTCATCTTGGAGCATCTTAGAGAATTATACACTAGTTTCCAAGAGTAGGGTTTTTGAAACTCTTCTTCTTCAAATCATTTTTCTATTTTTAATCACTGATTTAAATTGATATTTTTAGTTGTATTGGTTGATGATATATGGATATTAATGTATTATTTTTTATGGAGTGTTTGGATGATGTTAGGAAACCTATTTTGGCAAAACAAGTTTTGAATCATGTGCTAGAATTCTCGGATTTGTACTAAAGGTCTGAATCACGAATTTTCTAATGTATTTGTAGATGTTTTTATGAGTTATAAAAATTATATGTTGAAACTAACATCCTAAGGTATTTCAAAAAAATTTCTTGAGCTCTATTTTTTACTCCTAATGCTAAAAAAAAATCAAGAATCAAATGGTATCCATCCTGCATGGATTATTGGAACTAAAGCTGAATTTGTCTAATTTGCTTACCATAGCAAATGATTGAATTTTCCTTTGAAATTTTTACAGAGTATTGACAACATCTTGAAGTGTAACTGTGATTTTTCATTTGAATTGATTCAATCATTTGGTGAGGTTAAAAATTATGAATTCGGTTTAAGCTGAGGTTAAATGGTTCTGAGCACCAAACTTGTCTAATTTTGTTAACATAGTTAGAGAACTCTTTTTGCTCTAAAATTTTATGGAACCTTGTGGACACATTGAAGTGTCTTGGGTAATTTTTATAGCCCAGAATTGATTGTTTGGTATGCAAATAAAATTTTGCTACAATATTGTGAAATCTATCAAATTCCTGGAAATGAACCCAAACCTTGAATTGGTAATGTAATGACATTTGGTTCAAGTATAATGTATGTGAATGCATGCTAGCAACTTAAAAGATTGGTTTATGAGACCTTATTGAAAATTATATTGTGAACGGATGCTTATATAAGCTTGACAATGATGTATATGCTAAGTCGATAAAATATCCCCTTTAATGTGTAAAGGGCACAGGAAAGGCCCCCTGAATGTGTAAAGGGCATGGGAAAGGTCCCTTTCGATGTATCGAGGGCACGTAAAGTTGAAAATGAATTATTATGATGTTGAGTAGTATGACATATGTATATTGAGTGATTGAGTAAGTAAAATAAACCCACTTGAAAGAATGATTTTTTAACTTTAAAATAAACCTTTGATATATGTTGCATGCTCAAAATTTTACTAATAAACCAAAGTAACTAGGACAATGACGATGATATGAGTTTCATTATATGTTTTGGGATGTCCTATGAGAATTTTAGAATTCTCACCCTATGTATTTGTTTTCGTGTCGTCTCCAAGTTAATTCCAGAGAAAGGTGAAGCCCTACAAGAAAACTGAATTGGAATTTCTGTAGTTTGGTAGTGGAAACTCGTATCTATTGTACTTAGTTATATACATGTATTTGTAAATATAGTAAAGAACAAATGTGTACTAAAACTCATAGAAGAGCTTCCTTTTGTACTTGACTTATACTAAATAAATACTTTATTTCCTTGTTATATATTTTGATAGAACCACGAGTTACTTACTACACGATTCAACCGATTCTTGCTATAAATAATTAAAAAGGTCTGTAAATTTATAAGTAGCAACTCTAATACGATGCCATGACTTAAGGATGAGGTTGTACTGGGAGGATGTTACACTTGACTTAGGGCATGTCTCTTTTCTTTCAAATTTTGCCATCAAATACCTTTATTTTGTGCTTCTTGAAAAGCATAACAATTAGTCAATATCACTGGAATACAAGTTAGTTCATGCAAAATACAATGTTTTGCTGTGGACTGTGTGATTATTGTTAGCTGTGGCTGCTTAATATACTTTATAATGTTATATTGAATTAATTAGTTCTTGAACGAATGGTAAGGAGCTTAGTCTCCAGTATGGATGAGGACACAAGTTTGAGTCCTGGGAAGCTTACTTGTTTGGAAGGAGAGCATAAGTGCTCCATCTCCTAGGATTGCAAGAGCAATGTCTCCTATAATTTCTCAATAAAAAAGGTTATATTGAAATTTTGGTGATAGAACACTTTGTGAATTGTTTTTATCTTGTGATTTAATTACATCTTTACATTTCTGTACTTTATGTAATATATCCTCCCAGACCACTATTATGGCTTTTAGAAATTTCGTTACCTGCATCGATATTAGTACCCCTGTCCCTGTAACTCTCTGTTGTTATCGATAGTTCATGTGCTTTAAGATATGAATTTATTAGATATTCCATATGGTCATTTCTTTGTTCTGTTTGTAACAGCAATTGATCCTGGTGACGAAGTCATACTGTTTGACCCTTCGTATGAAACATATGACGGATGTGTTACCATGGCCGGGGGAGTCCCGGTAAGCTTACTATAAGTTTTTTCATTCTTTTTTTTTTTTGAGACAACGAGATACGGGGTTCCTTGGTTTGGTCTGTTTGAACTTTGAGACTAATTATCACAAGCTTTATCATAAACTTCTTTTTTCTTTATCATTGAATTTAGCTGCCCAGAAGATCTATGCAGCGTTATATGAAAACTTCTCTGCACATAATTTATATAAAATCCAATGGCGCCTCATGTTTGTTGTGTGTTTTAAGTGTTGTTGACGTAATATTATCATTTTATCTAATGCCCTCTATTTTACAGATATATGTGGCGCTTGACGCACCTCAATGGACCCTGGATCCAAGCAAATTGCTGAGATCATTTACTGAGAAAACTAAAGCCATAGTACTGAACAGGTTAGAAATTGCACAAATGCACAATTCTCTTAGCATTAGATACTTCATCTTGATGGAAGGCCTGTGATTGGTCCTGTACTCCTCTTGATATTTTCCTACAACCAATAGAATAGCGATTGAGTGAATAATTGTTTTAAAGATCAAGTGAATAAGCAATACCAGTGCTATCTACTTACTGTATAAAGTATAAATCCCTAATCTTAAGAATGTTACCAGTGTTTCAGATTATCCATTCTGTGTATTCTGCTGTGAAGTATTCCATATAAAGTTTCTAGTGAAGGTTTTGCTTCTTATACTGCTCATTTTTTCTGAGTGTAAGTGCACTCCTTGAAGAAGTTTGGTGTTTAGTTTATGTTTTATTTTTCCCGGGTAAAACGTTTTACTCTCACAAGACTTCTCTCATGGAAAAGATTAGGGTGTGTTTGTTTCAACTTTTAAAAAACGTGATTATGAAATTTAAATTTTATATATTATTAGAAAAGTTGAAAAGATTTTTTTTGAGATTTTATCTTTTATTTTAAAAATCCAAATATACAAAAAAATGACAATTTTTTTTTATATATTTTTATTCAAAATAATCTCATCCAAACGCATCCTAAATAACTAAGCCGATGCTTTCATTTTCTTTTATTGATTTGCTGCATAAGTGACTATGTTATAATAATAATAGGTTATAATAATAGTAATAGCAAATACTCACTAACCTTTTTTTTTCTGTTATGAATCTAAATGTTTGAAAGATGCTTAGTATCACATTATTTGGTGTTATGGTTTATGTTTCATTTTTTCCTGGTACAAAATTTTACTCTCACAGGACTTCTGTCATGATTTCAACTTTAAAAAAGATGATTATGAAACTTAAATTTTATATATAACTAAAAAAGTTGAAATCATATTTTTTTAGAAACTACTTTTTTTAACATCTACAAAAAAGTTAGAAACAGATTTTTTTGAGATTCTGATCTTTTTTAAAAATTATCCAAACATATAAAAAAGTGATTCTTTTGGTTTTGTATTCAAAATAACTCATCCAACGCGCCCTAAATCACTTAGCTGATGCTTTCATTTTCTTTCATTTGTTTGGTGCATGAAGCGACTACGTTATAATAATAATAATAGCACTTACTCAGCAACTTTTTTTTTTAGTCCTGTTATGAATCTAAATGCTTGAAAGATGCTTAGTCTTAACATTATGGATCACAAAAATACTGACATAAAGTTTTAACAGTCCTCACAATCCAACTGGCAAAGTTTTCACAAAAGATGAACTTGAGACTATTGCTGGAGCATGTTGCAGCCGAAATTGCCTGGCTATAACAGATGAAGTATGACACTCCCTTATTTTGCACTGATTGAACTTCATTTTCAAGTTTTAAAAAGATACTTGAGATTTGCCTTTTGATGAATAAGATATTTATTAGATGAATTGATATTGATTTTCATGTGTCATAGGAATATGCTTTTGCTACTGATATTAATATGAGAGGAAACTAGCCCTACAACCTAGAACACGTGTGTGGTTCTTGGGTGCATTTTTTCTAAAGTCATCTATGGTGGTGGCATGAGTTTATCCCATGATCACTTATACATGATCAACCTATTAATTGGTTTTTGTTGAGAGAGAAGTCACTGGTTATCTACTTTTGAGTTTGATATCATACTTCAAAGCTTTAATTTCCATATGAACAAGAAAATTATTGAGAATTTTTAAGTTTCCAATAATTGAATAGAGGGAGAACCACAATTTTAGTCCCTTGAAAGATGATGTTGTTAACACAATAGTCCTCGAAGGAAACTATATTCACCCGTGGCCCTTTAAAGATTCATCTCCTTTAACAAATTCACCAAAACGTTAATTGGCCTCCATTTTCATTAACAAAAGTGATTTTTTCAGGGTTATTTGTTCAAGTATATGATCAATTTGGGGACTTAAGTGGTGGTTCTATTGTGCCAACTTGGCATAAAAGGAGTTGTTTTGTTAAAATATACGATTTTTTTGGACTAAAGTGATGGTTCTAATGTGCCAACTTGACATGAAACGTGGCACGTAACTACTTTTGTAATGAAAATGGAAGTTAAGTGATGTTTGAGTGAATTTTTTACACGAGATGGATCTTTGGAGAGTCATGAGCAAACATAGTTTATTTTGATAGCTATTTTGTCAGCGACATAATCTTTCGGGGTCAAAATAATAGTTCTTCCTTGAATGTATGTAAACAATGTGATGTTTTCCCCTTCATTTCAATGCTTTATACAGGTATATGAGCATATAACATATGACAATGAAAGACATATGTCCCTTGCCTCATTTCCTGGAATGCAAGAGCGGACTATTATAACGTCTTCTTTGTCTAAAACATTTAGTGTCACAGGTAACAAGCCAAAGCTACAGGAAACCAACTTCAAATTGGATTGAAAGTTCTTTTAGTTCTCACATTGTTTGTAATAGTGGCATATTGGAATAACTCACTGTTGGTCTGTCATGTATCAGGCTGGAGAGTTGGATGGGCAATTGCTCCAGCTTTTCTTGCATCTGCTATCAGAAATATTCATATCAGAGTTACAGATTCTGCTCCGGCACCTTTTCAAGAAGCTGCATTGACTGCTTTGAGAAGCCCGCCAGAATATTTTGATTCACTGAAAAGGGTAAAACATCAGAAGTACATATGAGGAGACGTTGTAATAGTGTTTATTCTATGTTTTTACTAATATGTTTGCTAATGTTGCTATGTATATTCAGGATTATCAATCAAAACGAGACTATATCGTCAAGCTGCTTGCTGGAGTAGGTTTCAAGATACAGTTTATACCTCAAGGTTCCATGTTCTTATTCGCCGAGCTTCCTGACAATAGCCCCTTATCTGATGTATGTGCACTCTTTACTCTGTTCTAGCACATGCCAGTTTAGGAACTATTTTAATTGTCATAGTCTATTTGAGTTGGGTTTCTTATGCATCACATTAGACCATTATTATACTGTTGTTGCTTTCAGCTTTTTAGCAATAAACGTTTTTGCTGACAGGTAGAATTTGTTAAGAAACTAATACTAGAAGCAGGCGTAGTGGCTGTACCAGGACAAGGATTTTTTCATGCAAATTTGTCTTCGAATGAAGCTTCTAATAAAAGTTATCACTACCATAAGAGATACATAAGATTTGCATTCTGTAAGAGCGATGCAACTTTGGCTGCAGTTTCAGAAAGACTGGGTAAGGTTTTGGATGCTGCAGGACATCTTGCGTTACATTAAACGACAGAAAGAGTAATGAATGAGAGGAACAGCTACAGCTTGAGCAGACTAAAGATTTGATCGAATACACAAAAGCGTGTATTTCAAATTAATTTAATCAAAAGTATGTGAAATAAGCTAGCTTCTGTTGGGTCTGTCTTTGATGTACCTTAAATCTTAATTCACAAGCTGTATGATGCACCTTGTAATTTAAATTCATCTTGGCCACTAATTTATATCTAATGTGAATCAACGGTCAATATATGTTAAGGTATAGCCGGTATATACATACACACATTGTCAGCATTCTTCCCATCTCCACGCTTTCCTCTGTCTGTGAATGGCACCGTGCGATGGAGGCTGCCACAGTCTAACGAGAGAATCGAGGGGTCATTGATTGCCACGAAGAGTGTGTAGAAGGCGTAGATAGTCCTCCAATGTCAAAATTTAAATTTTTGGATTCAAGAGTGTGTGAAAATTTCAAGAGTGTTTCTCAAATCTATGTACTCAAGAATCGAGCACAAGCTTAAAAACCTACCAAAAGATGTTTCTAGGACTATTGGGCTGCTGATGAAGATAGCCAGGCATCAGAAGGTTGGATATGAGGTGGTAGAGACAGACTCCCTTGAAGAAGAGGAGAATGAGGAAGAAGCATAAAGGATTCTAAAGGAGAATAAGCTTCTCCAAGAAAAAATGAAGCTAGAGGAAGCGCAGAAACTGGAAAGGGCCAAAGGCATTCAGGGCTCAAGTAGAATAAGGTTAAAAGCTTATGTCCCTGAAGCCTTTGTGGTAATTGAAGAACAACCAACAAGGCCAATGACCCAACAATTTGGGTACACTTCATTCCCAATTTCTAGTGCACCTCCCAGAAGTCAAGCTCCTTTGAAAATCAGCTCAACCATAGAATATACAAATACTCCAAAGACTACTTGGACTGCTCTAGAAAAGGCCGTTGAGCAATTAATGGAAGCTGAAAAGTAGCCTGATATCTTGGAGCTCATGTGAAAGAGCCAGAGGAGGAAGCTCCTGATCCATCTAAATCTAATCCCTTGGTACCTTAACCGCCTCCTCCATTAGAATAACTCCTCTAGAGGAAGAGGTTGAAGCTTAGAAACCAGTTCCCTCATTTTTGATATTGTTTCTGTTCCTTACACCTTTGATGTTCTGCCTAACACCCTAAAATTTAATTTAAGCTTTATTAATCGTAATTTCAAAAATCTAAGAGTTTAGCAATGATGAAGGTGGCCCAACGACCTTCAAAAAAAAATTCGGTCAGATGAATAGTAATTTGCGGGCCCACAGCAGCAGAACAACTAAAAAGATTCGGGCCAAGAGGTGCCGAAATTAGGAAAACATGGGAATAAGGTTAGAAATAGATGGGAATGATAATTTTATATTTAAAATTAATTTTTGGGCAATATCGATTTTAATCGGTAATGTTTCACCGTTCGTGAGATTTCAGTGTGCGATTTTTAACAGAAAGATATTTCCATCATAACCAATGAATAATATCCACCTCTTTAAGACATGTGGAAGGCCAAGATTTAATCTTGGAATTCAAGATTAAATCTTAGCCATCCATTATTCCCTTGTCACCTAAATAATGATCACTTTGTAAAATATCTCCATTTCATTTATTAAAGCAAGCCAAGTCACAACTTCTCCTCCAAGACAAGAGCAATTTCGTGGTCAGCAAGAGGAAGAAGAGCAGCCACCATTGTTGTCCTCAAGAGCTTGTTCTTGAGTTCCAAGCCCAAAAACTCCAAGCTAGAGTTGTTGGATCATCAAAAGTTCTTCACTAAGTTTGTTTTACACCTAATTCTCTACCAATCTAACCGAACAAAATTTCCATTCCTCATCAAAACCTTGTCTTGTACCTCATACCTCACTGATATCAGAGGGTTTGAAGTTGGATTGGGAGCTTTGGAGGAGAAGGAATCAAGTTTGGTTGATCTTGAAGCCAAGGAGCTAATAGGTTACTACAAGTAGGGTTTTTGCTACCTTTTCTTGTCAAATTTTTCTGATCTGTTTTGGCATGACCTAGGTCCGAAATTTCTAGTTTTTTTGGTTGATATTATGTTGATATTGATGTGTGATTTTTGGTGGTGTGTTTGGGTGGTGTTAAAAGAGGGCTTTTATCAAAATAAGTTTGGACTAGGTTTTTGGAATTTCTGTTGTCCTGAGGTAGCAGTGGTTCACGAATTTTCTGGTATATTTTTGGGTGTTTTCATGTGCTATAAAAATTATATGTTGAAGAGAACACCTTAAAATAACTACATGAATTTTCTTGGGTGTTAGTTTTAAGGTTTGGTGCCTCAAGAAAATTAGAAACCGAAATGAGGCAAATGTTGTCCTGATTGTGAGATAGGCAGTAAACTTGTCTAAATTTATTACCATAGAAAATGATTAAACTAGCTCTTGAAATTTTTACACGAAGTTATTAATATATTGAAGTGTCACTGTGAATTTTATTGTGAATTAATTCAATCATTTGTTGGGGTTAAAAATTAGGGAACTCAGTTCTGGCTTGGAATTGGTGGCCCTTGACCACTAAATTTGTACATTTTACTGAGGTAGCTATAGAGCTTTGTTGTCCTGCAATTTTACAGGTTATTCTAGACACATTGAAGTCATACAGAATTTTTGTGACTCTTGAAATGGCTATTTGATATGATAATGAAATGTTGTACCTAGGATGATAACTCTGCCCATTGTGCTGAGAATGGAACAATGCTTTGAATTGAGAATGTAATGGCACTTTGGCTTCCAGTATGACATGAGTATTTGATATTAAGTGTTTGGCCATGTGACTTATGACATGTAAATGCATGCTATGGATTTTAAAGATTGAAGTATGAGAAAAGAATGAGAATTTCATTGTGAATGATTGCCTATATGTGGCCTATGTATGCATTTGAGAAAAGAGAAAAGTATATGATGCCATCATAAGGATGTATAAATTTAAATTGTGCATGTTCTGACATATGGACAAAATAGAAACAAGACTTAGATTGAATGAGGGGAAGGCGAAAGTAGTAACTTCCCAAAATTTATTTTGAGTTGGGTCACGTATGCTAATAGATCTGTGGGATTCGAAATGGAAAAAAATGAAGTTCGATGACCACGTATAGGAATGAGCTTATCCTTAGAGGTTTATTTCCCTTGTGTGGTGTGATCCACCATAAATACCTTGGGTATAAACGGATCTATTGTGGAACTGTCCACTGAAATTACCCGTTGGGTAAACTAAGTCTTTCCTATGTCAATGAAAAGAGAAATGCACTGATTTGATCTTTGTGGCCATAAGTGATACCATGTCACCTTGAGATAAATTCATTGCATATATTATATGCTACTTATCTTATTTTGAATTGTCTACCTTATGTAACTTAGTAATTGTTGGAATGTGATGAGATATATGCTTGAAGTGACGAAATGCTAAAAGAAACCCACTTCGGAGGAATGGTTTTTGAACATTAAAAATGAATCTTTGATATATGTCGCATTGCTCACATTTTCTTAATAAACCGAAGTGGCTGGGGCGATGACGATGACATTATGATTGTGAAATTAGGGAGTTGCCTTTGAGAATTTTAAAAATTCTCACCCCTATGTGTTTGTTTCCATGTCGCCTCCAGGTTAAGCTAGATGATGATGATGCTGCTATGCAAAGGAGTGTAGGATTGCTAGTATATTAGTTATTGTTTTATTCTGCGTACTTAGTGAAATGAGTATGTATGTAAATGTATTAGAAGAGATATGTACTAAAGCTCATAGAGGAGCTTCCTTATGTATTTTAGCTGTATGTTTAATAAACTTGATGTTTACTTGTAATATGTTTTAATAGAATTACGCTTAGTTATCTCGTACGTAAATCAAGCTTGCTATAGATAATTAAAGAGGGCTAATTAACAAGTAACAACTCTCGAGTACGATATCATAGCTTAAGAATGGGGTTGTACTTGGGAGGATATTACACTTGCTGCTAATCCTATGATGTCCAACAACAACTACACCTACTCTTATTGTAACACCCTCCCAAGGATAACATTATCCTTAAGCCATGACATTAGACTCATGAGTTATTACTTATAAATTAGTAGAACTTTCATAATTATCTATAGTAAAATTGATTGATTCGTACAATAACTAATTCATAATTGTACAAAAATACATAACAAAGGAACAACATATTTATTGAGTATAAGTCAACTACAATAGGAAGCTCTTCTATGAGCCTTTACATTTGTCTTCTCATATATTTACAATCATATATACACATAGCAAAATAGAATTGATCAAGGACTTCAAGTATTGAACTTTCGCCTTTTCGTTCTCTTGAAAATCCTAGACGACACAGGAACACAAGCAACATAGGGGTGAGAATTCTAAAATTCTCAATAGAACATCCCCAAAATGCATAATAAAAATCCATGTCATCGTCATCATCCCAACCACTTCAATTTATTAAGAAAATGTGATCATACAACACATATTAAAGATTCACTTTAAAGTTCTAAAATCATCATTTCGAAGTGGGTTTCTTTTAGTATTTAATCACTTAATACTCATATATCATAATGATCAAGTTCATAATAAATCATAATAAATATGAGTATGCATGTGACAAATGCAGTGGTCTTCAGTGAAATTATTTTTAGATGCCCTTTATATGTCGAAGGGGATCTCATATATATCTATGTCTTTCTTATCTTTACTTGCACTTGACATATCGAAGGGATCTCATCTTTACATGCCCTTGACATATCGAATGGGATCTTTATTTTACTTAGCACATAATATAGAGGACTACTTAGGACAATTGCACTTTAACTTGTCTTGGCCCTTGATCTATGGTGGCTTATTCCACTCCTGGGTAAGACGCCTTTAGGACTGAACTCATTCCTATACATAATCATTGGATTTACTTTCTCCAATTCTCACACAGACCTATTCCTAGTCAGGTTTACTTTCCCGACTTAATTCAAAGGTAGTCAGGTTTACTTTCCCACAGACCAAATTTACTTTCTCCTACCCAAGAAATATGATCTCATGCTTTCTTTCACATGTAAGCAATTGTAATAAGCATTCATATTCATAAGTTCCTAACATCATCACTATAGTCACATATACAAGCATCATAATCATATATGCATCTTACTTATGTTTGCATCTTAATTATATATGCACACATATTGCTCATTATCTCAATTCTAGCTCATAGAGCATCTGTCAATCTTTCAGTCTCAAACATTCACCATTGTATATGTATAACATCATCAATAGATTCACATAGTATCAATGACATCAAATCATGGACATTTCATCATCTTTTTAGCCAATCTAGTATGCTACTACAAATTTTGGTTCTAAAGAAAATTATGGAACCACTACTAAACCTCATCAAAATATATAAAAATAAGCTTTTAGAGTTAATTCAATATGTCTATGATGTAGGTAGAAAAGCCCACGAGAAGGGGTTGAATCGTGCTTTGTTTTGTCTTTCATTTTTAGCTACTGAAAACTTAAACAAAATACTATCAAGCTGCGAGCTTGAAGTGTAGTGGAAATAACATTAGTTACTTCACAAAGCTACTTTCTAAACCACAGTGAAAAGAATAAAATGGTCAAAATATAGTTATTCAGTAAATACATTTATATACAGAGAAGCAATAAATATAAAGGAGTTAAGGGAGAAAAGAATACTACATAGATTTTATACTAGTTCGGTTAACCCTACATCCAGTTTTATAACTTTAGTTCCACTAAAACTTTCTAACCCGAGAAAGAAAAAGGATAGTTTTTCCAGAAGCCTTCCCAGCTTTTACCCTGACCGCAGCTGACTTTACTATCACAAACCAAGTAGTTTTTCACCAGCCTTTCAAGCTGAACCCATGACTAGCAATTGCACTATGCTGTCACAACCTAAGTAGTATTTAACCAGCCTCTCCAAGCTAAACCTGGGTAGTCTTTGACTAGCCCCTCCAAGTTAAACTATGATTAATAGTTCACTTCTACTGCGCATTGGAAGTAGTCTTTGACTAGCCTCTCTAAGCTAAACCTGAGAGTCTTTGACACCTCTCCAAGCTAACCGTGATCAGGAGTTCACTTCTACTGTCATATTGCAAGTAGTCTTTGATTGGCCTCTCCAAGCTAACTCACACCGATCACTACCTGGATTGAGGATACAAAGGTCTGTGTTTGGGTTTGCCTTTCAAATTAGGCAAATTCTACAATGGGGAAAGATGAGTTTAGGACCATATGGTCCCTAAATCTCATCCATTAAAAGTAAATCCAATGGGTGGAATCAAGTATAATTAAAATATATATTTATAGTGTAATATTTTTAAAAAGTATTCTTTAAATAATTTGTCCATTTTACCCTTCTGTTCTCTCAACTCATCTTCACTCTCCTCCACCACTACCGCCAGTAACCTTGTTGTCGCTACCGTCGACCTTGCCGCCAAACTGGAGACTCGTTGCCACCCTATGCCAACAACATGGAAAGGGCTTGACATTTGGGTGCAGGGAGAAAGGGTTGTCGAGACTTTGGGTGTGTTTGGTGGAAGAACACATTTCAATGGCTGCTTTTTTTATGGTCTTTGTGGCTTGTTGTTCACCAAAGTTGTGGTGCCATGAGGTCTTGTAAAGGAGTGTAGCCATTTCTTGAATTTCCAGGTACCTATTGGCATTCTGTAGGTTTCTCACCATTTTGGACTTTTTTTTTTGACAAACAGAACCTTAATTTCCAATAGTATATGAATATCACGCATATAGGTGAGGAGTGGAATACAAATATAAATAAAGTAAAAGGGCAACAGCAAAATGAAAAACCCAAAACAAGAAATTCAAATAAAAGATCTTAAACCGTGAATCTCATCAATTTCAAACCTTTTTCAAATCAAGTCCTTTTCGTTCTTCAAATGGGAAAATGAGTTTCCGTTACCATAACTAATCTTATTTGGTGACTTTGGATAAAGGATTTGCGCCACAACTTAAGCATCGCATCAACACCAAAGACTGGAACTACAACATTTAATGTTTGATTTTATTATAATTTTGACAGGAACTTATGGTGGATCTAATTCACCTCTCATGGTAGTTGGAGGAGGAAGAAGAAGAATAGGCACCTGCGGCAACCGGACGCGGGACGAAAAATAGTGATTAAAATTGGAGTCGCCACCAAGTTTATTTAAATTGGGAAAAACATGGAAAAACCCGTTTTATTAAAAAAAGTGATCTTTAAAACTAGATTTGAATTGAAGTTGTTATGCATAGGGTAGGATTTAATCCTATGCACCCTAATACACCCGTCTTTAGACCGTACCTTAATTGATTTGTGCAAATTATTAATAACCTTTCAAAATATTCATTTTTATATTTTTATTTACAACAAAATTTAAAAAAATAATTGAGGAACACCAAGCTCACAACAGGTGTTCAAATACGTGTTAACAAACCGTACGGTTAAATTAACATTTTTATTCAAAATACAATATTTTCACAAATAAGTAACAAATTTAAACTAAATATATGAAAATGAAAATCTCTTATGAATTATAAATATTTACAAATAAGATAAAAATTTATTTTGATATTTTTTACGAAAGTAAAATAAAATATAAAAGAGAACATACTTTTAAAGAAAATTTGGAATATCAAGCTGTCACAATGAAATGTCCAGGATATCAGTTAACAAGCCGTCCGGCTAAATTAACTTTTTTATTTGAAATAAAATATTTCCTAAAGAAATTATTATTTAAATTAAATAAAACATCTCATAAAAAAAAATTTACAAATAAGACAAAAATTATGAAAATTTAATTTTGACTTGATAGGGATCAAATCGCCTTTAATCATTTTCTGCAATGGGGAATTCAAAGTCACGTAGTTCTGTAAAAAATATTTGTGTATTGGTTGATTTTATTTATAAAGAACAAGTTTTATTTTAAGGAGCATGAAATCTGTTATTGCATAAAATTCAAGTTAGCATTAAACTACTTAATGAACTCTTATGATTTAATAACAATGAAAGTAACATTTGCTACTTTGCCATCATTATTGATCATTCAATTAAAAATTTGCTAAAAAAAGAAGATTTTTTAGAAAGAAAACCTATTTTTATTATTTTTAAAGAAAACCTATTTTATTATTTTTATTTTTAATTTTTTTTAACACTAATTTTAACATAAATGACAAGCTAATTTCTAGACAAATTTAACATATGATGAACTTGATTAAAAAATACTAATAAATAGAACAACTAAAAAGTCAAGGACTCTAACTATTATTTTCTTTTCATCATTTTTTTTGGTTTTAATTTTTAAAGGCTTTTATTACAAAATTCACTACATATCAAGATAAATAGTTAGATCACTTCTTTAAACCAATTTATTTAATCCACTCAAATAATTCAAAATAATTGCTAAGAAAGACACATCATAAACCCTTTTTTAGTAAATCAAAATAATCAAACATTTATTTTGAACCAAACTAAATAAAACCCTTTTCTTTTTAATTCATTTTAAAACACAATAATTCAAACTTCAATCAAATAATCCCCAAAATAAACAATAATCATGCAAATAAAACCCAAACAAACAAATCAATTTTCTGATCCAATGCAATACAAACAAATCAAACCAAAATAATAATAATAATAATAAAATAAAAACTCTCTAATTAGCAACACCACACCACACACAATGACTCACACATACACTAACACACAACTCTCTCTCTCTCTCTCTCTCTCTCTCTCTCTCTCTCTCTCTCTCTTACACACGCACACACATGCGGACCGCACACACACATGCTACCTCTCTCCTTCTCTCTTTTACACATGCACACATACACAAAAGGAAGGAATTAGAAAGCTTGAAAAGAGAAGAGTGGGAGAAAGCGAAAGGGAAAAAGAGATGAGAGAGAATGGGACTCAAGAGAGAGGGAAAGAAAAACGGAAGCCGCCTGATGAAGCGCGACCCACCGGCTGGGTTTGAGGGGTCGCATGGGGTGAAGGCTTCAATCGGATCGGGTTTCAGGGGGAGACGAGCGAATATCGAGGAAAGTGGTGACAGGATGAGAAGGGGGAAGAGACGAAGGTGGCCACGCGGAGGGAGGAGGGATCGATCTGCCACGCGACGGTGATGGTTTTGGCTCACGATCGCGGCGGTCTGTCGTGACGGCGGCTCTGGATGATGATGGCGGAGGCGCGACGAGACGGGGTCAACGACCGAGGGGAACGAGTGGCAGTGCGAGGGAAAACCAGGAAAGGCAGTGCCATGGAGGTGTGGTGGCTCGCGGTGGAAAAGGGCGGTGAGTTTGAAGCGCGAATTGGGCACGCGCGCGCACGACGCCGAAGGGGAGCACGATGGCGCACAGTGGGAAGGCCGAACGACGGGGCTTCACGACGGTGAGTCTGAAGCACGAATCTATGGCGGGGTGGTTGCGGTCGAGATCGCGTGGTGTGCGCGGAGGAGAGGGATGGTTCGCATGTTGATGGCGATCACGGAGAGGGTGTGTGAGAATGGAAGGACCCCACCTTTTCCTTCTTTTTGGTTTTTCTTAAAATTTCAATGATGATGGTATTATTGTTGCTGGATTTACCTTGCTTCTCTTCTTGTTTTTGCCTAAGTTGTCTTCCTGGATTTGTTGCTAGTTCTTCTTTTCTGTTCTTGTAGGATTTATGTATCTCCACCTTTGTTATCTTGCTGATCGGTGTATAATTTGTGTATTTGAAATTTCTTGCTGAATTGTTTTAAATTTCTTCTCTTTATCTCTCTGCATTTGTTATTGATGGGCCTATTTATAGCTATTTTTCAAAATCATTGATGATCCCATTTTGTAGGTTAACTTGGATTCCCAGCTTGGCTAGTACGTTCCAAGCTTCCAGCTCATCACCGAAAGGAAGCTTACCTTCTTGCGTAGAGTAGGGGAAGAGTTCATCATTGTGTTCATCCTCATCATCACCATTTTGCTGTGGCTTCACGGGTCTTTGGCATGGAATGAACCCGTGAAGCCTTTTTTGTCCTCCTTTTTTGTTGTTTTTTTGTTGTTATTATTATTTTGTTAACAAATGTACCTGACAAGAATAAGATTGGTGCCCCTTTTTATTTATTTATGAAAGCATAATTGAAATGAGTGTAGATGTACCAAAATCAACATCATTTCAACTTCTCTTCTTTTGTTTTTTTAACTAACGGATCATCAAATTGTAGCCGGTAAAATGGTTGGGAAACCAAATGGGCTGAAAGGAATTAAAAATGGGCTGAGTATTTTTTTTTATTTTTATTTTATGTAGAAATGGGCTGAACAATAATTATATGTTTTTTGGTTTAAAATAGATGAAAAGCGTATAGAGGAAATTCATTTAAATTATGAAATATGCAAATTTTGGATTTTTGTTTAATGGGACGAACAAATTGGGTGTTCACAGTTGCCCCTCTTTACTCATTTCTTATAAGAAGATATGAAAAATCTAAGTTTTTATATTGTCTTCATAAGGAATGAGTAAAGATATGAACATTGATTTTTGTTCGGCAATGCATGAAATACAAATGCAAGAAAGATTGAATTCTAACTTTGAAAAAGTCTAAACATTAAAGAAAATCACATGTAAACTATGCAATTCAGAAATCACCTATGTATGAATCATGCAAAGAAAAGAAACTAACTAATTTGACACAAATTCACAAATGACTAGAAATGTAAAGACCAATGGAACTGATAGAAAATTCAAAAGTAGATGGGAGTAAAGGATATTAAAAGCCGACTGGGTCGCAGGAATTTAAGAGCCTTGTGACCAACTAGATCCTGGTCCACAAGCAACATGAAATTAAAAGACTTGACCAACTGGATACGGGTCAACAAGCGCAGGAAATTAAAATGGCAATAAGGCTCACTGGAAAAGTAAATTGGCGATCTAGGCCGACTGAAATATAACTGGAGTCTGAGGCGACTGAAAGGTAACTGGTGGAAATCTGAGCGACATGAAAAGTAAATGGTGGCAATCTAGGCGACTAAAATAAATTGACAATCTAGGCGATGAAATGTAAATTTGGCAATTTAGGTTGACTGGAAAGTAAATTGGCAACCTGGCCGACAGGAATGTAAATTGGCAAATCTGAGGCCGAGGGAATGTAAATTGGCAATTTGAGGCCGAATGAAATGTAAATGGTGGCAATCTGAGGCCGACTGGAAAGTAAATTGGTAATCTAGGCCGACTGGAAGTAAAATTGGCAACTTAGGCCGAGAAAAGTAAATTGGTAATCTAGGCGACTGGAAAGTAAATTTGGCAATCTCAGGCCGATGAAATGTAAATTTGGCAATGAGCCGCTGAAATGTAAATGGTGGCAATCTAGGCAACAGGAAAATAAATTGGAATTGAGGCCAATGTAAATTTGGCAATTTGTGGCCACTGGAAAGTAAATTTGGCAATTCTGAGGCACAGGAAAAGTAAATTGGCAACTGAGGCCGATTGAAATGTAAATTTGGCAATTTGTGGCCGCTGGAAAAGTAGGTTGATGAAATGTAAATTGGAATTGAGGCAGTTATTTCAGACATATTCTTGAAGAACTAACTACCCAAATCAA
Organism: Dalbergia oliveri; assembly: GCA_030441495.1. NCBI lineage: Eukaryota > Viridiplantae > Streptophyta > Magnoliopsida > Fabales > Fabaceae > Dalbergia > Dalbergia oliveri. The sequence goes on from JAMLFY010000016.1 coordinate 18,646,812, forward strand.
GCAAGCCTCGAGGAAGACTTTAACCGATCAAACTCGTAATTCTTAGCTGGACTTTTTGGCACAAATAAAAATTTCTCTTCTTCTGTAACTTTACCCATTTCTTTCCATTCTTTCTTCTTTTCTCTTTTCCCCTTTTTAAGGATGATGATTGCTTTCTTGCCAAGCTTAATTGAAGCTTCTGAATCTCTTGGTGTGATGCTAGTCATTGATGTATTTCTATAAACATTGTTAGGTTGTATAATTTAAACTTAAATATATCCTACTTGAGACATCATAAATAAACATGCATTCAAAGAGAAAGTGGAAGAATTAACTTAATGGACATATTTATTGCTTGGTGTATTGTATGACAAAATATTTGGAAAGAGACAACCACAAAAATGAAAGATAGGATTGTGAAAGACATGAAAATTTTGCCCCAGTTTGGGTTCTTTGTGGTTCATTCAATTGATTTTCAGGAAATTGGATGCTATAACCACTGCTTCCATTGCTTAGCCTTCAGTCTTTCCTTTTTGCCCCCAACTTTCCTCAGCCCGCTTTGCTCTTAGGATGAACTTATCACCAAAAATTGCCCCAGTGTAGATTGCTTGAGATGATGCTTTGCTCTAACTTTTGCTTAGGCCGCTCTTTTTTTGTTTTGCCCTAATTTTTGCTTAGGCCGCTCTTTCGAGTTTTCAACCTAACGGGTTTTTTTTCCTTTTTTTAGCATCTTTTCAAGCATAAAACCTTTGACATTCATGTTGATTGGTTTAGGCAATTCTTGTCCATCCATGTTTTGCAAAATTAATGCCCCACCTGAGAGTGCTTGTTTGACAATGTAAGGACCCTCATAACTTGGAGCCCATTTTTCCCGTGCGTCCTCCTGAGTTCGGGAGAATTTTCTTCAAAACCAAATCTCCCGGATAAAAATCTCTAGGACGAACTTTCTTGTTAAAAGCTTTGGTCATCCTACTTTGGTATATTGGCCATGACAAATAGCTGCCAATCTTCTTTCTTCTATCATGTTCAACTGTCATATCGAGCCTTCACCCATTCAGATTCCTCTAGCTCAGCCTCCATTAGAACCCTTAATGATGGGATTTCCACTTCTATGGGGATATAGCTTCTGTTCCATATACCAATGAGAAGGGAGTCATCCCGTTCTCGATCGTATATTGGTACGATATGCATGTAAAGCATATGGCAGCATCTTATGCCAATCTCTATAATTCACCACCATTTTGTCGATGATTTTCTTGATGTTCTTATTTGGAGCCTCAACCGCGCCATTCATCTGAGGTCTATAAGGAGCTGAGTTGTGGTGCTTGATTTTGAAAGTCTAGAAAAATTTCTGAACTTCGGCACCATTGAGATTAGGAGCATTGTCGGTGATGATTCTTTCTGGAATTCCATATCTCCAGATAATGTCCCTCTTGATGAATCTAAGAAACACCTTCTGTGTGATGCCTGGCATATGAAAGCTTCCATCCACTTAGTGAAATAGTCTATTGCCACCAAAATGAAGCGATGTCCATTGGATGCCTTGGGATTAATTGAGCCGATCACATCTATGCCCCACATCGAGAAAGGCCAGGGAGATACCATGTTGTGTAATGGAACTGGAGGAGCATTGACTCGGTCTGCATATATTTGGCATTTGTGGCACTTCCGAACATGATTGATAAATCATTCTCCATGGTGGACCAGTAATAACCACTTCTTAGGATTTTGCGTGCCATCATGTGTCCATTGGCATGAGTTCCGCAAATTCCTTCATGGACTTCAGTCATGATTATTCGAGCTTCATGAGTATACACATCTAGGAGAGTGGTGTCATGATTCCTCTTGTAAAGGACTTCACCATTCAGGAAAAAGGACATAGCCAGTCGTCGGATTGTCTTCTTGCTTATCTCATTTGCCCCGCTGGATATTCTCCCTTTTGAATATCCTGCTTGATATCATGATACCATGGTTGACCGTTTGGTTTAGCCTCTACATTACCACAGTATCCTGGTTCATCTTGTACCTCTACATGGATAGGTTGGACATTGGTGTGGACTTCCAATTTAGTCATTACAACCAAAGTTGCCAATGCATCCGCATATGAGTTCTTGTCTCGAGTTAAGTGAGAAAATGATATATGATCAAAGTGCTCAATTATTTGAGACAAGTGCTTTTGATAAGGTACCAATTTGGGATCCTTTGTACGCCATTGTCCATTAACTTGGTAGATTATGAGTGCCGAATCTCCAAAGACTTTTAGTTCTTTGATTCCCAAGTCAATTGCCACTTGCAAACCATTTGCACATGCCTCATACTCTGCAATGTTGTTGGTACATTCAAAATCTAATTTGATGGAGATGGGTTGTTTCCAGCTGGTGATACTACGACAGCTCCTACTCCACATCCATTCATGTTGACAGCCCCATCAAAGTACATCTTCCATGTATTCTCCCCTTCTACATCTTCTTTTTCCACCACCAATACCTCATTATCAGGAAACTCACCGTGGTGGGTTGTCCATCCTCCAAAGGGTTTTCAGCTAAATGATCAGCAATTGCACCTCCCTTACAGACTTTTGAGTCATATACTTAATATCAAATTCTGACAGTATCACTTGCTACTTTGACATCCTCAACGACACATGAGGACTATCAAATATGTATCTCAATGGATACATTCGAGAAATTAACCAAGTAGTGTAGTATAACATGTATTGCCTCAGCCTTTTAGAGGCCCATGCTAATGCACAACAGGTCTTCTCAATTGCCAAATAGCGGGATTCACAGTCATTAAACTTCTTGCTCAGATAATAAATAGCTTGTTCCTTCTTTCCATACTCATATATTGTCCCAACATTGCCCCAAGTGACGTGGACAACATTTGAGGTACAATATTAGAGGACGACCGGCATAGGTGGGGTTAAAGCTGGAGGTTTTATTAAATCAGCCATTATTTTGTCAAAGGCTTCTTGGCACTCTTCATTCCATTCTCCAGGTGATGTTTTTACAGCTTGAATATCGGGTCACAAGTGCTAGTCAAATTGGCAATGAATCTAGCAATGTAGTTGAGCCTCTCCAGAAAATTTCTCACTTCCTTTTCGTCTTCGGGAGCTGGCATCTCTGGATCGTCTTTACTTTGTTGGATCTACCTTTATCCCTCTCTCCTGATGAATCTGAGTAACTTCCTTGTAGATGCTCCAAAGACACATTTATTCGGGTTTAGCCGTAGCTTATATTTTCTGAGCCTTTCGAACAACTTTTGAGAACTGTCACATGACTTTCTTTTTAGACTTGGCGACCATGTCATCCATATACGTAACGCCCGATTCCGCCGTTAGAGTACAAATGACCGAAATGCCCTGAGGTCATTTTTACCAGGAATTAAAGGACAGTTGCCCGCAACCCTCAAATGGGTCAACTCAATGTGTAGAGGGGATTGCGTTGTTAGGAATGATATTTGAGGTGAAAAATCTCGTTTCTAAACTTTCGGCTCAAAATGACCAAAATACCCTCCGTGTCTACACTTAAAAGGTGCCGTTTGAGCTCGAAACTTTTCCAGGAAGTTTAGAATGATGTTTATGAGCAATGTTTGATGTTTAGTTCGGCCTGGAAGGTCCGGGCAGTTTTAACGTAAAATTACCATTTTGCCCTAGAACGTGTCCAGTAAGCCTAATGATGCAGTTAAGTAAACCTAAGCAATATTAGGCTCTAATTGAAAATTAATTTATTTCGATAATTAATCTAGAGTCAAAATAATTTATTAAGGTTAATTAGAACCTAAGATTGCTTAGATAAACTCTAATTGTATTCTTTAAATTCAAGATTCCTAGTCATGGAATCTTGAATAGTGTTTCTCTCTCCAATTCCTTAAATTAAGGAATTGAGCCATACCTCATTTGACCAAAAGAATTATTTTAAATTACTAATCTAATAAGATTACCCTCCTAATCAAGTCTTGAACCACCTTAATTAACCATTTTCTCACCTAAACACTTGCTTACAAACTCCTAATCAAAAGCCTAATCAAAGAAACACTTAAACACATCCTTAAACCACAATTACATGAACAAAAATCCCTTCCCCCTTGGCTGATGTGTTGCCGAAAATCCCCCCTAAAAATGGTGCCACATGTTGATTTTTGATGCACTCCAAGCCCATGCCTTAGGCCATGCTTTGCTCATACCTTGCCCATGCTTCCAACCATGCTTGCCATGCCTAAGCCCATGCTTTTGTAAGAGATATTTTCCTCCTCCCTTGACCTTGAAAAGCCATCAGCCATTCCCTCCCCAAATCAGCCAACATGTCTCATTTTTTCTATAAATACCAAGCCTTTGAAGACTTGGTTGCTCTTTGGATCATTTGCCAAGTTTAAGCATTCTTACACTTTCTCTCAATTCCCTCAACTTAGCTGATTTCTTCCTCAAGACTCCAAGAGGATTTCCTTCTCCTTCCATCAAGAAAACAAAGCTTTCTTATATCTCTTCAAGACTTCTTAAGGTAGGGGTTAAGTTTTGATGATTTTTGTTTGTGTTCTTCAAGAAAGTTCTAGTTTTCTCTTGGTTTCAAACTCCTTTCCCTTCCCCTTTCTTTTTCGGCCAAGAGGCCTTTTTACAAAAAGAATGTGAGCTTGATGATGAGGTTTCAAGATAATGACTTGTTGTTGTCATGTGAGAAACCTCTAAAGCTTGAAACAACTTGGTCTTGGACCATACATGCTTGGATTTCCTTTCTTTTCTTGGCTTAAGTTTCCTTTTCCCTTCCTCTTTCCTTAAGGATTTCAGTTTTTCCTTGGATTTGAACAAAGTTTGTAAAATATGTCTAGTAGATCACAAAAGTTTTGTTAAGAAAGTTAATCTTATGATTTCAAAGAGCTCTAAGCTTACCCTTGCCAACCTTAAAGTTGGTCGGCCGTTCTAAGAGTTTTACTCTAGATTGAAGCCCATGAGCAATAAAATAAAGAATATGACTTAGTTCTTGTAGTTTTGTTTAGACAAAGTGATGAACTTTGGGTCCATTTCTTTAAGCTTGATGATGAGTTCAAACCTTAAGATTTCTCTTGAAGTCTAGGTGCTAAGAACTCTAAAGCTTGCCTTATGATACATAATGGGTTGAGGTTTATGTTCCTTAAAAGTCTTGCAAGAGCTCTAGTTAAGATAAAAACAAGTTGCATCTCATATTTATTTTATGCTCTCACTTTACTTTCTAATGAAGAGTAAAATAAAGTGCATAGCATGTTTAAGATTACGTTATCACCCAAATGTTCTAGAGCTCAAAGACTTGCCTCTGAGTATCCTAAAAAGGAAACTCTAGCCAAAAGGAATGGATGAGTTTTAGTATGATTCAATAATGGTTTGATTTTGTAAAATGCATGAGAGATTTCAAGAAAATGTTGGAAAACGTTTTATGAGGTCTCAAGGTGTTTAAATAGTTTGGGATGTGTCAAAAATCATGTTTTCTCAAATTGAGGTTCTGGTAATCGATTACCATACATGTAATCGATTACCAGAAGGTTTTTGAAGAACTTTTGGTTCTGGTAATCGATTACCAAGAGTGTGTCGATTACCACGGCTTTTTCATGCCCAGAACTTGTTCTGGAAACCATGTAATCGATTACATTATAGTGTAATCGATTACCCTATGTTCTTTATTTTGAAAGGATTTACCCAAGTAATCGATTACCATTATATGTAATCGATTAACCCGTTGTTTTTGAAACCCAGAATGAATTGAGCTCCTGGTAATCGATTACTAGGAACATGTAATCGATTACCAGAACACCTTTTGTTTTAGAAACATCCCAAGAGAAAACTAGTAACTTATATGCATTTCAACCCAAGAGATTATGTGATCTTATGGGTTCATGATTCGGTTCTATGTTTGGCCATTGTATAAATGCGTTCTAAGGTGTTAAATGTGTAAAATTATGTTGAGTGAAGCAAGGATCGATTTAGAAAAGTTAGAAAGGAATAAGTAATTTAAAAGGGGATTTGAGATGAGAATTCTAGAACACCTTAATGCAAAGAAGTGCAAATCTTTAGCATAATTAATTCAAGGATAAATGATTCATAATTAGTAAGACATGTACAAGATCCCTTCATAAATGATTAGGTGCAAATTTCTAAGTTTAAGATGATGATAAGAGATCTAAAGTGGTTTATAACTAGAGAACATGCCTAGGAATCCCTCATAATTGGTCTAGGAATTAATTATGGAGCCTTAGGCGAAGATGGATCTTAAAAAGGGTCACAAATGGAGATTTTAGAGCCCTAAGCATACAATATTTTCTGCCCTTTTATGATAAGTGCTGATTGAAATTTTGATGGTTCAAATCTTAGAGAAAAGTTGAAGTGCCAACCCCTTGAGGGTAATAATGATGCAAATACAAGTTTAAAGCCCGTAAGGGTCAAAGCATAAGATACTATGAGATAGGTGGACGAGAGAGTATGATTATGATGATGAACCTCGTGCACACTTATGATGATGTGATTATGTTAGTTCCTTGAGCATGAAACTTTATGTGCCAAATTTGATATGGTGATATGAAATGTTGTGTTTGAGATGCATAATGTTTCGAAAATATGAATGAAATTGAGAAATATGCTCATGTGAACTAGAAAGTTATTGCAATGAGAAAGTTCCATGAAAATGATGCATGTGACTGAGATTATGTGGCATGACTCAAATTTGAGGAAATTCGGAGAGTAGCTGTTATGCCGAATTTCCATCAAATTTGAGGGACAAAAAGAAAGTTTTTGAGAAATATGAAGTTTAAAGTTATATGCCAAGACGCATTTCTCCTTCTTGAGGAGAAAGTAAACCCATGGGGGGTATGGACGTCGAGCCACCGAAGCGGACAAAGTCGCTGGTCTTAAGTCGATGCGTTTCGAAGAATGAAAGTATATGATGTTTAAGGTGACACCAAGACGTACTTCTCCTCCTGAGGAGAAGGTAAAACCGTGAGGGCATAGACATTAGCCTGCCAAAGCGGACAAAGTCGCTGGTCTTAACCGTCGATGCGTTTCGAAGAAGGAAAAAGTCCCATGATGGGTGATCTTAGGCCCCTACCCGTACTCTGGGAGTCGGGATTATGATGATTATGATTATGTTTATGATTCGCTTATCAAGAGGATAAGTAAGAACTAGTGACGACTAGTTAAGGTATGAGCTCATAGCCTAGTTTAAGGGGTGCGGTTACTATTATGATTGGTGTCACAAGTATGAGAAAAGGAAAGATGTTCAAGAGAAAAGTTACATGCCACTTATATGTTGATTGATAATTGTTTGATTTACCTAAAGTCCCCATGCATCCATGAACTATTATGTTGCATACATGCATTAAGAGTCATTATAAAAGACATGGACCTTGGATAAATACCTTTGTGAAAACCTCATAATGAACTTATGCATGCTTAACCTTTTCGTAATAAACCCAAGGTTCCTGGGACGTAAACGATGACTACTAGGATAGGATTCCCTATGAGATTCTTTAGCAAGAATTCTCACCCCTCTCTTGTTCCTTTCCGTTACGTCTTCAGATATCGATGACGTCGTTCGTGATTTTTGTTGACGCACCGTGTGGAGCTTGCACTACGATCCAGCATCAGTCCTACCACTTCAAGGTCGTTGTGCCATACGCATTTGCATACGTGGGACGTCCTTTTGCTTTCCCGTCTCCAGCTATCGCTTCCACCCCGACTTCTCCCTTTGGCGACGACCTGATTTTGAGAGGACGCGACCCTGACGAGTAGAATCGTCGCGCCCGTCCGGCATCTTCAACGGTGCGAGGTTACCCCAGTACGTGCCTCGCGAGGGTTTGGAGACCGACCCATCAGAGGATCCTCCTTCTCATCTTTCTCGGTAGGTTCCGGCGCCGTACCCATGGATATCGGGATGGGTAGCGAGGAGACGGTGACGCGCGAGGTTAGCACGATGTCCGAGATGCGCCCTCACCGTGGCGGCACGCTCGCCCATCCTTCCGCCTCATGCATCGAGGAGCTTGCCCAGTTCATTGGATATGTGCCACCGAGAGATGAGTAGGAGCGTCGTCCATAGCTTGAGGGATGGAGAGTTTTAGCGTGGAGTATCTTTTGGGGTTGTTCCATGTATTTGTTATCATGTTTCTTATTTTATGTTATTGTACTGGAGTCTCCCACTAGTATGGATAAGACTTTATATTTCCGTTATATTTCTGTTGTAATGTACTAAACTATATTATCTAATGTGATGAGGAATGATGTTTATGATGGATGTGTTCTTTAATGCTTATACTCTGTATGTTTTATTTATTCTTCCTCTTCACGTTGTTTATGTTACGTAAAGGCTCGCACTTTATTTATATAAATCATTTCAAAAAAAAATTACCCGTATTTTCCGCTAAGTATTTTATAAAGGAATTTAAAGAAGTAATAACTAATAATTAGTCTTGATACGTCCTAGGCGTATGGGATTAAATATTAGGGTGTTACACATACACTTCAATCTCTTTATGCATCATGTCATGGAATAATGCAACCATGGCACATTGGTAGGTGGCACCAGCATTTTTCAATCCGAATGGCATGACTGGTATAGCAGAATGTTCCCCACGGCATTATGAAAGTAGTTTTTCCTTTGTCATGAACGTCCATAGGAATCTGATTATACCCTCAGTACCCATCCATAAATGAAAAGCGGTGATTTCAGCTGTATTATCGACTAGGACATCAATGTGAGGGAGTGGAAAATCGTCTTTTGGGCTAGCTTTGTTTAGATCCTGAATCGCACATTCTAACTTTCCCATCCTTTTTAGGCACGGGCACAATGTTAGCCACCCAATCAGTGTGCCTTGACACCTCCAAAAATCCGGCCTCTAGCTGTTTAGTCACCTCCTCTTTTATTTTCAATGACATTTCAGGCCGCATCCTTCTCAACTTTTGCTTTTTCGGTTCAGCTCCCACATATAAAGGGATCTTATGTGAAGCTATTTCTGGATCTAGCCCCATATCATGGTAGGACCACGCAAAGACATCCAGGTATTCTTTAAACAATGCAATCATTTCTGAGCGTTCTGGATTTTCCACTATTTTCAGCTCCTTTCTCTTCTTCAGTGCCCATGTTAATCAACTCGATCACCTCATTGTCTAAGTCAAATCCCTTTTCTGTATGTTCCAGGAGGTCTGAAAATTGCCCAACAATTTCTTGATCTTCATCAGATTCATGGTTATCACAATCAATTGCAGCAAGAGAACCAATTGACGAGCTTCCAAATTCCTTTCATGAGGCAAAATTTCTATAGCATTTAGATTCTTGGAAAGCAATTGTGGTGGGTTGGAAAGCCAAAACGGATAGTGGAAAAGTGCAAAGTAAAATAAGAAAAACAAAAGTTAATGAGCTAAAAATGATGGTAAAGAGAAAGCAAATAGAGGACTGAAACAAGGAGAATGAAAGACACCAAGAAATATAAAAAATGCGGGAATAAGAAATAAAATTGCTGAATGAACACACAAGTTTATTTATGATGTCTTCAAGTAGCATAAATAAAAGCATAAATAATCTTTCCTGATACAACACAAATAATTACTTTGCAGCAATAACATCAATCACTGGTTCAGCCTTTCCATTAGCATTTCATCATTGTTGGCAGCATAAATTTGTTGCTCTCTTCAGTTGTCTCCATGTCCAAGGTGTTGATGGTGAGAGGTAGCAAGGGGAATGAACTTTTCCACCTGTAATCACTTCAGCTGGACTAGGAAATGTTTCCTTCAAGTGAGGGATCTGTTTTATTTTCTTCTCATGTTTCTCCTGTTGGAGGGCCATAGCATCCATTTCCTCTTCTAACGGTGCATTATATCCCAAACCAAATCGATTAGGTTTCTTGGAGACCGATTTAGGTATTCTAATACCTTGCAACTGTGGTCCTAACCCCTTACCATGTAGGTATCCATTCTTAGCCATGATATGAGCCACTATTTGATTAACATTCTGCATTATGGACCCACTGCATTCATATCTGGGCTCACCAACTCCAGGCTATGCCACAAGTTATTGTCTATGACTCCACATTCTCCACATATGGTAGTGAGACTGGTTTGGATACAATGATGTCCCTTTCTCCATGGATTGTGACAACTGATCCATTCTCAATATATTTAACCTTTTGATGCAAGGTTGAAGGGACAGCACCGATATCATTAATCCATGGTCTTCCTAGCAGCATGTTATAATATGAGCCAATCTCCATCACCTGGAATAACACCTTTGATTTGCTTGGTCCAATCTCTAGTGGCAATACCACCTCACCTAGAATGTTTTTCATAGCTCCATCAAAAGCTTTTACAACCATCACTTGAGGTGATATATCATCCACACTCATTGATAGTTGTTTCAAAGTGGACATTGGTAATACATTTAACCCTGATCCTCCATCAATAAGGACTCTAGGCACTATGTGGCCTTTGCATTTGAGGGTTATATGTAGTGCTTGTGGGTTAGCCCGTGATACCACTTCTTCATCTAAGAACGTGATCATATTGACACGTTTCATCGGGTCCACTATATTTATCATGTTCTCCAATGAAATGTCGGGCTTGACATAGGCTTCCTTCAGGACCTTCAATATTGCCTTTTGATGAGATTCAGAGGACAAGATTAGTGACAGAAGAGATATTCTAGCAGGAGTCTTCTTTAATTGTTCCAGAATATCATACTCGCTCTGTTTCATGATTTTAAGGAACTCTTCTTCCTCTCTTCTTTTTCTTTTCTTCTTGACTCTGAACCTTTTTCAATGTTCCCTTCATCAACAAATTTCCCTTTTCCAACTCCTTGGGTCCATACACCCTTCCACTTCTTGTTATTCCTTTTACCTCCATGATCCTGGTCACTTCCTCACCTCCTTGAGCTTTTGAGGTTTCCCCTATGTCACTTTTCATTTCAACCTTGGTCTCATAATTCCAAGGTACGGCATGTGTGTCCTCATACACAAAGGGTGTCGGTTTCTTCAGTGATCACTACCTTTTCTGGCTTCGGCGCTTGATTAAGCGGAGGCACTCGAAGTACAAAATGCTCGATCACATTCACCTCCTCAAGGACATTCTGTTTCTTTTTTGCTTGTATAACACCCAAGTTAAGCAATCCCTGGACATGAACCTTGAAATCCCAACAGTCCTCAATATCATGCCCCAGACTTCCACAATGGTATGCACAACTTGATTCCTTATCATGTTTCTCATTCTCTATTGTCAGAGGAGGTGCCTCATATTGTAACCAGCCTCCTTCAAGCCGATAAAAATTTTCTGCATAGGGGTTTGAAGATTCAAAACCTTCTTGATCAGTGGTTCTTCTACCTCCAAAGCATTTACTCAACCTCCTCCTTCATGATTTGGAATTGGATTATGGACAATATCTGGTTTTGACTCCTCTTGAAAATCCAGCCTCCCACAAGCAATTAGCTTCTTCACCTCCGTCTGAAACCTTCACAATCCTCGATGGAATGTCCTGCTATGTCCATATGATATTTGCAAGTTAAGTTCGGGTTATACCAAGCTGGGTATGGTGGTTCTAATGGACGCACATGATATGCCGAGATGAGATGAGCATCAACTAGTCGTTGAAAAAGATCAGCATTTGAGATGGATAGTTTCGGGAAAGGTGGTAAGTTTGGGAATCGAGAACGACTTTGGTTTTGGGTATTAGGCCGTGGTGGTGTGGTATTTGGGTAATTCTGAGGATGTATGGTTGGGTTATAGGTGTATGTTGGGCGAGCTGGTTGGTATGGGCGTATATGGATGTTATTAACTTGAGGTTGGGGGTATGGAATTGTATTTGCATTTGGAGTGGCTTGGTATAGTGGGTAAGGAGGGATGGATGGTATTTGGGATCTTGGGTGTGTCGAGGTATATCTTGGAATGAAAGATTGCTGACCTTGCACATAATTTACTTCCGCCTCTTTCCTAGGCGGAATCCTCTTCTCGTGTCCTCATTGCTCATAGGAAGTTTCCAGCTTTAGCCAAACTCTCAATTCTTTCACCTCGGTCACTAGCTCAGAAAAATCTTTGTATGTTGCTCCTGCCATTGTCCCAATATAAGGAGATCCTAAGGTCCCCAAAAAGTACGAACACATTTTAGAAGGGATAAGTGGCGGTTGCACCGAGCTAAAGTTCTCCATCTTTGAGCATATTGTTTAAACGACTCCTCTTTCTTCCTTTGCATTGTGCTTAATTGCTCACGTGTGGGTGCTATTTCCATGTTGAACTTGTACTAACTCATGAATTGATCAACCAATTCTCTCTAACAGGAAATTTTAGAATGGTCTAACTGGATATACCATTCTAAAGCAGGACCACTTAAGCTTTCATGGAAAAAGCTGATGAGAAACTTCTCATCTTTGGACCATATTGCCATTTTAGTCAGTAACTCTTCAAATGGAACAAAGGATTACCGGTCCCATCATATTTTGAGAAGTCAGGAACCTTGAAGTCTTTGGGAACTATCAGAATCTCCAGGAGGACATAGTTGCTCAATTTCCACATAGCCATAGGTGCTAGGTCCCTGAATGGCCTTAATTTGATCTTGAATCTTCTTCATCCATTCTTCTCTAAATTTGTCTTTATTCACCTCTGGACGGCTATTCTCTGAGGAAAATGGTTGTTTTTGGATGACAACATGAGGTGGCTCCCAAAGGGGTAGCATGCCCGTGCCCTCCAGTATGAATGTTCTCTAATGGACGATAGCCTTCCCCAATTGGGATCACCAATGGCATTGTGGGTGGTGGCTGTCCATGAAGGTTATTCAGAATTTCATCCCCTCATTCACCCCTGAGTGACATTTACAGCCACATTTGATGTTCCCGGTATGGCTACCATTGCAGTGCTTGGTTGTACCCCCATTGACGCAGTCACTATGTCTCTTGGATTAGTTCCTAATAAATCCAGTGACTCCTTCATGGCTCTCATCATTTCTTCCATCTTTGCTTGGTTATTTGACATTTCATTCAATTTCCCTCTCACTGCATCAACTTCCATGCTCAAACTTTTTACTTGGTCAGAAGCATTTCCTGATTCATGATTACCACCAGCCATCTTAGTCCGAGCTCTGGTATTGTGAATACGAGTTAGATCGGTATCTTCCTTCCTTGGGCGCCCAATTGTGACACAGTTTTACCTCTATGCGAAAAAAGAAAAGAGAAAAAGAATTAGTAAAAGATAAAAATATTGCAATTTGTTAGAGAGCGGCATATCTGGTCTTGACGTGAGTATCTTTGATGATAACTGTTCCCAGAACGTCTCGTTCAAAGGTACTAAGTTATAGCTATTGCCATGAGACCAACACAATGCAAAGAAGCAACCATTCTTTTATTTATCATTTGTCACAATCATCATTTTTCATACAACCATTCAAAAAGAAATACATCATAAATAGCAACATTGCTACCCAACAGAAATGCCTTATGTGTCTTCAACGTCTTCCCACGATTATTTGCTTCATTCTCCCAATCAGGTCCTTACAATAGCCAACAAAGTTGCTAATTTCAGTTGGGGTTTCAAAAGGGATGATTTCCTGTCAGCCAGCTTTAAGTGTCTTGGAACGTCTTCTATTGCCGCATTAGCCAACCTGCTAAGTTCGAAAAGCGAATCTTCAACTCATGAATGACATGATCTTGGTGTTGCACCTCAAGATCCAAATTTGCAACTTTTTTCTTTTCTTCTCCTAGGGCAGCCTGATACTTCAGGATCTCATTTTTCATGTGTTGATTTAATTCCTCAACTTCCCTCTGATATTCCTTGTTCATTTCTTCTATTTGTTGCTTCATTTGTTCCTTTTCTAGCGCGCTTTCAGCAATTTTGGCCTTTTGAAGTAGCTCCTTTAGTTGTTGATTTTCAGTTATTGCCATATCACGTTCTTGCCTTCGAAGCCTTAGTTCTTTATTGGCAGCTTCAAAACATTCTTTGGTCTTTACCATGTGCTCCTGCCCATTTTTAGCCTTTTACTGGTCCCTTCTAGAATCTGATCTTTTTTAGCAATTTCTCGCTTTAAAGTTGCATAATCATGGTGAGCGTTTTTCAACTCGAACTCCACTTGTACCTTTTCTTGTTTAGCCTTGTCCAACCTTTCTTTCATTTCTTTGATTTCTTCATTTTCATCAGAATGCAAGGCCGATGTCTTGTCAGGAATAATTGTTGTCAAGATTCTAAATGGCAACTTGACCTCTTGAGCCCTACTTTTCACCCATTGGCGGTAATTTTCTTTTACCGCACAACTCCTAGCTCCCAATTCTTTTCCTTTCGGATGACATTGTTCCAAGCAAATTGGACCTTCCGTAGTAGGCCAATGTCATGGGAATCTAGGTAATAAAGGACAAATGGAGTACCCATAAGGGGTACATTTGGAAAGTCTCGCACTGGTAAATCAAGGTCTGCCCATCTTCCCACCAAGGGTACCATCGGATCACCTTTTCATTCAATTTAACCAGGTCTTCAACCCATTCCCGCCCACTTTTCTTCTTGATACGATGCATTTTTAGATCATCAAGGGGACAAGATGCCTTGTAATTTCTTTGGAAGATATGCGGTAACCCACACATATAGTATTGGTAAACAACACAAAATTCTCTTACCATTCCTCTCATGACAAAAATCCAAGGAACAGGAGACATCTGCTAGGAGGCGAAAGGATTGTGACCATGAAACTTTCTAGCAAGGAATACATCAATTGCTACAAGATCTATGAAACCGTCAATATTGGGAAACAAGACGGTGCCATAAATGGTGAGGGTCAACACATCTGAAAAAGTGTCCCAATCTTCGGCTTGAGCTAAGCTGTGCAAGTGCTTTTCCAAATAATCTCTTGTGAATCCCTTTGTCCCATTTCTACATTTCTGGGCTTCATGCAAATTTCTTACATTTACCTTTAGGACATTTGCTATAGTGTGCAAAGAAGCATAATGTCCTTGGTAATTGTAAGGTTTTTCTCCTTCTAGCGGTAACCCCAGGATTCGTTCAAATTCTTCAAGGGTTGGTGCCAACTGAAAATCTTGAAAGGTGAAGCATTGGAGTGGAGGATCATAATCCTGGGCCAATGCGTGATTGCCTCTACCTGTATTTCCACTTCTAATAGGCTCAAGATTTTTCCATATTTTCTGTGAGAGAAAGACGTTGCGGTGCTTTCAACAACTGACTCAAGGATCTCAGGCTTTCTGTTCAA
This sequence comes from Dalbergia oliveri, assembly GCA_030441495.1. Taxonomy (NCBI): domain Eukaryota; kingdom Viridiplantae; phylum Streptophyta; class Magnoliopsida; order Fabales; family Fabaceae; genus Dalbergia; species Dalbergia oliveri. The sequence continues at coordinate 18,661,970 of JAMLFY010000016.1, forward strand.
GTTTCTTGGTTTTGAGTTGCAAAGTCTTTTTCAATTTCTCTTCATGATTGTTTGGTCTCATGTTTGCTTCCATTTTTAGATACTCACAACAAGACTTTGATATGGTTCTCTAACAAACCTGCTAGCAACGAAGAAAAGTGAGTTTTTTATTATATAAAAAAAAGGCAATAAACACTTGCATGTTAAAGAATTTATGTACACAAAATAAATAAATTAATTAATTAAAGAAAAGGTATGCTCCCTTTGTGTCCTATTTGAGGTAAAATATGGGGTCAAACTGTGGTCTATGGTTGTTCTATTTTGTGAGCACTTTCACCAGGTAGGTCTATGATCTCAGGATTTATACCTCTAGAGTTAAAGGCTCATTTCGGAATGTTATCCACAACGCAGGTGAACCGCTAGGTGTAGGACATTCACGAAGAGTCACACTCTAGACGAGATTTTCGCAATAACCAAACAGGATGTACATCCAAAATGGCTACCACTACACAATCTCTTACCTATCTCAAGTTGCACTCAACCGGGTATAAGGCCCCACTCATGTGTGATAAATGTGTGAGTGTTGTGTGTGAAGGGAGCATACAAACCTGGAATCCTATAACTACCCATGGTAAAATACCTACAAAATAAATACAAACAACAAATATACAAAACCAACAATAGTCGCCTACCCTAAAGTTTTCACAAAAAAAGAGCAAAAGTCGTCTACCTTATGATTGTCACAAAGAAGTAAAATAATGCTGACAAAATTCTAGCATAAAAATAAAATAACAAGATAAAATATAAAATAAAATAAACTAAAAAGAAGTTATAATAATATGCACAATCAATTATTTAGGCTTGACTTTCAAATAAGTCCCAAGTGGAGTCGCCATCTGTGCACCTGGATCGCGACGGACGGCGAAAATAGTGATTAAAATTGGAGTCGCCACCAAGTTTATTTAAATTGGGAAAAACATGGAAAAACCCGTTTTATTAAAAAAGTGGTCTTTAAAACCAGATTTGAATTTGGAGTCAGTTATGCATAGGGAATGGTAGGATTTAATCCTACGCACCCTAATACACCCGTCTTTAGACGGTACCTTAATTGATTTGTGCAAATTATTAATAACCTTTCAAAATATTCATTTTTATATTTTTATTTACAACAAAATTTTAAAAAATAAATTGAGGAACACCAAGCTGTCACAACTTAGGTGTTCAAAATACTATATTAACAAACCGTCACGGTTAAATTAACATTTTTATTCAAAATACAATATTTCACAAATAAGTAACAAATTTAAACTAAATATATGAAAATGAAAATCTCTTATGAATTATAAATATTTACAAATAAGATAAAAATTTATTTTGATATTTTTTACGAAAGTAAAATAAAATATAAAAGAGAACATACTTTTAAAGAAAATTTGGAACATTAAGCCTCACAACTCAGATGTCCAGGATATCGAGTTAACAAACCGTCCAGCTAAATTAACTTTTTTATTTGAAATAAAATATTTCCTAAAGAAATGATTATTTAAATTAAATAAAATATCTCATAAAAAAATTTACAAATAAGACAAAAATTATGAAAATTTAATTTTGACTTGATAGGGATTGGAATCACCTCCCTACGTATTTTCCAATGGGGAATTCAAAGTCACGTAGTTCTGGAAAATTATTTGTGTATTGGTTGATTTTATTTATAAAGAACAAGTTTTATATTAAGGAGCATGAAATCTGTTATTGCATAAAATTCAAGTTAGCATTAAACTACTTAATGAACTCTTATGTTTCGAATAACAATGAAAGTAACATTTGCTACTTTGCCATCATTATTGATCATTGCACATTAAAAAATTTACATAAAAAAAAAAGATTTTTTAGAAAGAAAACCTATTTTTATTATTTTTAAAGAAAACCTATTTTATTATTTTTTTTATTTTTTTTAACACTAATTTTAACATAAACTGACAAAGCTAATTTCTAGACAAATTTAACATATGATGAACTTGATTAAAAAATACTAATAAATAGAACAACTAAAAAGTCAAGGACTCTAACTATCATTTTCTTTTCATCATTTTTTTTGGTTTTAATTTTTAAAGGCTTTTAATACAAAATTCACTACATATCAAGATAAATAGTTAGATCACTTCTTTAAACCAATTTATTTAATTCCACTCAAATAATTCAAAATAATTGCTAAGAAAGACACATCATAAACCCTTTTTTAGTAAATCAAAATAATCAAACATTTATTTTGAACCAAACTAAATAAAACCCTTTTCTTTTTAATTCATTTTAAAACACAATAATTCAAACTCTAATCAAACAATCCCCAAAATAAACAATAATCATGCAAATAAAACCCAAACAAACAAATCCATTTTCTGATCTAAAACAATACAAACAAATCAAACCAAAATAATAATAATAATAATAAAATAAAAACTCTCTAATTAGCAACACCACACCACACATAATGACTCACACATACACTAACACACAACTCTCTCTCTTACACGCACACACATGCGGACCGCACACACACATGCTACCTCTCTCCTCTCTCTCTTTACACATGCACACATACACAAAAGGAAGGAATTAGAAAGCTGAAAGATAGAAGAGTGGGAGAGAAGTAGAGAAAAAAGGGAAAAGAGATGAGAGAATGGGACTCAGAGAGAGGGAAAGAAAAACGGAAACCGGCGCTTGATGAGCGCGACCAGACCGTGGCTGGGTTTGAGGGGGCCGCGGCATGGGGTGAAGGCTTAAATCGGGGATTGGGTTTCAGGGGTAGATCGCGAATATCGAGGAAAGTGGTGAGGATGAAGGGGGAAGAGACGAGGGTGGCCGCGCGGATGGGAAGGGATCCACCGCCACACGCGACGGCAAGGAAAGGCGTGACGGTCCTGTTTTGGCTCACGATCATGGCGGTCTTGTTCGCGACGGCGGCTCTGGATGATGATGGCGGAGGCGCCCGAGACCTGGGATCAACGACCGAGGGAACGAGTGGCATGCAGGGAACTACCAGGAAAGGCAGCGCCATGGAGGTGTGGTGGCTCGCGGTGGAAAAGGGCGGTGAGTCTGAAGCGTAATGGGACGGGCGCGTTGCACCGACGCGAAAGGGAGCACGATGGCGCAACACGGGAAGGTCGATGACGGGCTTCACCCGGAGTTGAAGCGCGATCTATGGCTGGCAGTGGTTGCGGTTCGAGATCACGGTGGTGTGCGGAAGGAGAGGGATGGTTCACAGTGTTGATGGCGGTCACGGAGAGGGTGTGCTGATGATGATGATAGTCCTGACCTCCTCCTTTCCTTCTTTGGTTTCTAAAATTTCGATGATGATGATATTATTGTTGCTGATTTACCTTGCTCTCTCTTTTCTTGTTTTTGCCTAGTTGTCTTGCTGGATTTGTTGCTGGTTTCTCCTTCTCTCTTGCAGGATTTATGTATCTCCACCTTTGTTATCTTGCTGATCGGTGTATAATTTGTGTATTTGAAATTTCTTGCTGAATTATTTTAAAATTTCTTCCTGATTTATCCTCTCCTGCATTCTTATTGATGGGCCTATTTATAGCGTTTTTCAAAATCATTGATGATCCCATTTTGCAGGTTAACTTGGATTCCAGCTCTGGTAAAGGTTCAAGCTTCCAGCTCATCACCAAAAGGAAGCTTACCTTCTTGCGTAGAGTAGGGAAGAGTTCATCATTGTGTTCGGCATCCTTATCATCACCATTTGCTGTGGCTTCACGGGTTTTGGCATGGAATGAACCCAGACAGCCATTTTTGTCCTCCTTTTTGTTGTTTTTTTTTGTTATTATTATTTTGTTAACAAATGTACCTGACAAGAATAAGATTGGTGCCCCTTTTTATTTATTTATGAAAGCATAATTGAAATTGGTGCACAGAAGTACCAAAATCAACATCATTTCAACTTCTCTTCTTTTGTTTTTTTAACTAACGGATCATCAAATTGTGGCCTGGGTAAAAATGGGTTGGGAACCTGAATGGGCTGAAAGGAATTAAAATGAGCTAATTTTTTTTATTTTTATTTTATGTAGAAATGGGCTGAACAATAATTATATGTTTTTTGGTTTAAAATAGATGAAAAGCCTATAGAGGAAACTCATTTAAATTATGAAATATGCAAATTTTGGATTTTTGTTTAATGGGACAAAATCGGGTGTTCACAACACCCATAGGGACGTGGAAGTCAGGAAGAAGGGAATCCACTCAAGAGGTTGAAGAAGGAGGAAGATGTTACTTGCAACGAGAGCATCCTTGACCCTTGTAATGTTGGGGTTCCCAATAGAGAAGATGGGGTATTGTGATTGAAATAAAAAAAAGGATAGAAGAGTAATTTAATATTTTAATATCATTATAATAATATTAGGACTACCTGGATCCCAAATCTCTTCTCTCCACCATAGAACTCACCCTCAAACTAACCTATACTCAAGTTTTCGGAAGATGTACATATCTGACCTGGGAAAAACTTGAATGACTTCTTTTAAGATTCTTCCTTGGAAAACGTATGATCTACTAAGAATGTAGAAAGAAGATTTTTACAGACAAGGAAATTGATTACAAGATGTAATGAACTTTACAAGAGATGAAAAGAAAATTTCACAAGTGTTTTATCACTTGTGCAACGTCAAGATCTTCTACTTTGAAAGCACAATCTCTACTTATAAATGGTCTTCATTTATGACCATTGCCCTTTACCAATTGTCCAAGTGACACATGTTGATCATCTACTTGTATCTTGGAAAAGCAGTCTAGAGGAGTAGCTCGTTGTCTATTAGAGTTGTTCCAGAAGCCATGTAAAATAGAGGTTTCTGAGGTCACCTTCAGAAACTATTTTTTACTTCTTAACGAGGTTTCCAAACTCTTCCTTCTAGAAACTGGGTAGTGAACAGTTGCAGAAGAGATGACATGCTCGTCCTGTAACTGGATTTGACTTTTAAATTTGAATTTCAAATTTCCCTCCTTTCCTATAGAGTGCATCATTGTAATGAAGTGAACTTTCTGAAGTGCGATATTGGTTCCTTGATATATATATATATATATCTCTTCAAGTCTTCAATCAAAGCTTGTAGATGATGAGATGATTGCAATCATGATGATTGAAGGTTGTAGAACACATTAGCTTCACAGCTTATTTGAAATCATCATTTGAAGTGAACTTTATGAAGTTGCATCCTACGTTTCTGAAGATTTGTGCTTTGGTTTCTTGTATACGATGATTTTCTTCAGTTTAAGCATGTATATGTTCATTTCACGATATAATTTTCACTTTCATTGAGTTCCTATCTCTTTAAACAAGATAAATCATCTTTGCACATATAAAGTTAAATTATTTTCACTTCAAGAAATGTGTTATGTGAATAGAAGAACCTGTTGCTATTCACGAAACTAAAAAAAAATATTAGTCATTTTGAAAATATTTTCTTTAAATTGGTTGTATTATCACTCAAAATATTTTGCATGAATGCTTTTTGAAGAAAGTTCTGAGCTAACAATCTCCCCTTTTGATGATGACAAACCAATAGAAGAAAATCTTTTGAAGAGATTTTGCAAGAAACATAACATGGTATAGAGCATAGATACAAAATATTTCTTTTAGCTTACCGTATGATTGGATTTTTAGTCTTTTTTTAGGGCATGATAAAAACGTTTCATTGCCTTAAGTGACTCAAATCAGAGTTGTTTTTATTTCTCTTAAAGTTTCTAAAGTTACTCAGAGTGCTTTATGAGGTATCAAAGTAGAGAAAGAAAAAGATATGATCGTTTAAGTTTTCTAAATAAAACAACTTGATTTTTAGTCATTATGACTTTTCTGAAAAAAAAAAAAGTGTTTGAATAAAACGAGCAATACTTGTGATATTAACTCTTAATTAGATTTCCCATTCAGCACTTCTTTAAACTAATTTTTGAAACGTAATGCAATTTTGTGTATGAAAATATGCAACATACAAACTTTGCACACAGGAGAAGTTTATGAGGCTCATAGAAACTTTCTTTCAAATATTATCAATGAAAGACATGAGGTTTCTGAAGCTCAATAGGGATTTATCCCAGATGTATCAGATCATCATTTTTTGAGCTTGTGATATGAAATAGGAAGCTTCATTTATTGTGTATCAGAGTGTATGTTCATGAAAACAAAACAACTTTTAAAACAGGATACATGGCCTACATATTAGCGCACATAAAGATATGTATGTATATATATATCAGCGTTGACACGATATGTTTCAGAGCTAATAATGTATAAATATGAGCTAATAATATGAGCACGTGTAACGCCCCAATTTTTACTGTAATTTTTACTATCATTAGGAATTACCGAATTACCGTAGGTAAATATTATATAAAATTTGAGACCAAACAATCCTTAATAAAGGAATATAACGTTAGAAGAGAAGTTAGGAGCAATTCGTGCAAGTATTGCAAACCCCAATTTTCTGTACGTGTAAAATGACCAAAATGCCCTGAGGTTATTTTACTCAAAATGAGGATCGTGGGCCCCACCCATCCTCAAGGGGATGTTTTGATGTTAATAAGGGATTGTTTGTGTTATGTGTGTTAATAGAGGAGAAAAATCCTAATTTTGAGTTCGACGCGAAATGACCAAAACGCCCTTACGGTTGTTTTAACTCCGATTTGCGTGCCGACTTAGCCGAACCTCACTAAAATGTGTTAAAAGGTGTTTTTAAGCCATGATTAACCATTGGTTAAGCTCGGGTGGTCTCAGGCAATTTTTAAGTAAAATGACCGTTTTGCCCCCGTCTTTGTGAGTTTTACAAATTTTGAGATTTTTGATTTGTCTAACGAAACCTAAGCAATATTAGGCTCAAATTAAAGCTTATTAAATTCTAATTACTAATCTAGAGTCAAAATTATTTATTTAGATTGATTAGAACCTAAAATTGCTTAAAACACCCAAATTGCTTAGTAATTCACTTAAACCCTTAACCGTAAATTCTCTAAATTGCATGAATACCTTGCCTACACCTAAAAAATACATGGAACACACAAAATCCTCTTCCACAAGGCTGTAATGCACGAAATTATTGAGTAATAAGTCAGAAAATTATTACACAAAAATCCAAAGAATGAAAACAAAGAATCATGAAAACATGGAAACATGATTCCATGTTTTAAGCCACCAAACAAAATGATTTTTCTTCCTTATTTTTTTCTCTAATTTTTGGTCAGATTTCTTTCCTTCCTTTGTCCATTTATGAGCTGCAAAATCTCTATAAATAGGCATGCTTGAAGATAGTTTAGATGCTTAGTTCATAACTTACACAAATTCTAGTTTTAGGAGCACCAAAAGCTCTCATTTCCTCCTCCTCTTGGCTGAATTCTTTCTTCAAGTTTTCAAGAATATTTTCTTTCATTTCACTCAAGGAAACCAAGTTCTCTTCCTTTCCTTCAAATCAGATTAGGTAGGGAGTTGTTTTTAAGTTTATTTCTATGCTTTGCTAAGTGTTGTTCTTGGTTCAAAATGATGATTTCATGGATTTTCTCTAGTTTTTCCATTTGGTTTTCTTCTTCCTTTTTCTTTGAACATTTCAGCCATATGGCCTAGGTGGGACTAAGATGATGGCTTGATGATGAGGACCTTGAGGGTGGGTTGTGAATCCATCACAAGTTAGGCCTCTAAAGCTTGAAAGTTCCACTTGATGCAAAACTTTAAAGAATAATATTTTTATGATGTTTTTATGATCTTGAGTTTAGAACTTGAAAGATGTATTTTTCACTTTGTCTTGCTAAGATATATTGGGTTGAATTTATATTTCTCTAAAGTCTTGGAGGAGCTCTAGTAAAGAAATAAAATGAACTTGCATCCATGTTTAAGTTTATGCCTTGCATAACCATGTTTACTTTCTATGTCATCACTAAATTCTCAAGAATGAATAAATGAACTTGCATATTCATGTTTAAATTTCCAAGCTTGCATTTCATGTTTAAATTTCAAGTTGTCACTTAATCTCTAAAGATAATAAAGAAGTTGCATCTCATGTTTATTTTATGCTCTCACTTTATTTTATAATGGCTAAAAGAGTCAATGCATGACATGTTTATTTTATGTCATCACCTAAAAATCCTAGAGCTCAAAGACTTGCTTATGAATCATAAGCAAAGAAATGAGATAATTGGAGTTAAAGAATTTATTCTTTAAGAAGTCTTGAGAATTGGAGCTTAAAAAATGTAATTCTCATCCCCCTCACCGGTCCTGTGCGGACTACCGCCGCTCCTTGCTTAAGATTCTTTTCTCCCTCTACCGGTCCTGTGCGATTACGCCTTCAGTTTCTTGCATCATGTTTATATTACAAGTTCTTGCATCATGTTTAATTTTCAAGTTATCACCTTAAATCTTAAAGATAAAGAAATGGAATTGCATATCATGTTTATAATTCCAAGCTATCACCTTATAAAGATAAGATTAAAATAAGGTTGCATAGCATGGTAATAATTCAAAGATGTCACCTAAATCTCTAAAGCTCAAGACTTGCTCCTTTTATCTTAAGTGAAATATTTAATTATGAACATTCTTTCAAGTTATAAATCGGTCCCATGGTTAAGTTAGGCCTAAAGTCCTATGACTTCTTTCAAGTTTAACAAAAGAATTAGTTCTAAAAGAGTTTTAAAACTTTGTAAGAATTTTATGGGAAGCTAGTAATTTATGTGTACTTAAAATATGATTTGATGCTTATTAAGAATTTGGTGTCATTGATTGATTCCCTGGTTTATATGTTATAGTTGCTGTTGCAAACAATGAAAACTTATGCATGAAATAAAGACATATTCTATTCCTGGAAGAAAGTGTATTACTTAAGAGTGCAATTGGAAAGATTCTGGCTAAGGAAAGATTTGGTATTTAAGCGTGTCCATTGTGACCCACCTCTTTCCTGGAATCTCCAGATGCATGATTACAGTTGGTATATATTATTTCGGCATAAGACTATAAATGAGAAAATGTTATGATGATTATGAATGAAGAATTGTATTATGATATAACATGCAAAGACTTAAAGGTGACTCAAAATATATGAGAAAATGATCCTTTGGACCCTCAAACTATAGGCGGTGAAAAGGTGATTCTTGCCCCTAGTCTGTTCTCTCAAAAGGGTAGAGGAATTTTTACTTATCAAAAGGGATAAGTATGTGCTGGTGACGACTAGCAAGGTATGAGCTCATAACCTAGATTACTCCCAAAAGGGTGAAGTATAGGGTGGCCCAGGAAAATGATGATGAAAGTAACTTTAAGTCACCTAAGAAACTAAGTAAATGCATTATGTGAATATGATGTTCTGCTATGCATAGTATTTATGAGATGATGATGAGAAATATGATATTCTGCTATGCATAGTATTATGAAATGATGATGAGGAATATGATGTGATTTTATGCATAACTATGTTATTATATATGAAAGGAAAAGTTCATTATAAACATGACATGCTAAGTTTATGATGCATTATAAGACGCATGATTAAAACCGACGAACCTCGGAAGTATATTTTCGAACTTAATAAATCAATCTTAGCATGCTCACTATTTCATAATAACCCGAGGTTCCTGGGGACGATGATGATGACACAATGCATCATGAGGTGAGTACCCTACTGAGATTTTTTATAAGTTTCTCACTCCCTCTATTTTTCTTTCCATCTCGTCTTTAAGAAAAGAAGGAAGCGTTCGTGAATCACATTGAGGCTCCAGGTAGCTGAACTTGAATCCTTAGTTTCACTCGTATATTTCAGATATCTATCCCTATCCCTGAGTGTTATTACTAGGTGCCATTAATGGATGTCCTTCCATCCATATATTATTTATGTTTTATTAAATTGCCTACACTTAGTCTTATTCTGTTGGTAGGCAAAATATCTATATGATATGTAATTATGGATGCTGGATGATGGAGCCAATATATTATGATGTGATGTTTGTAAATTCCTATGTATCTTTTAAATTTTGCTAAATCATTCACGTTAAAGCGGCTCACGTTTTCAATTATGTTTAAAAAAAAAATGGCTCGTAATTTCACTAAGTATTTTCAAAGCATGATTAAGGAACTGAAGCAAAGAGTAAAGTCTAGTAATTAATCAATACGCCTAGGTGTATTGGGTTAATTATTAGGGTGTTACAGCACGCATACATCAACATCAGGTATCTGATTAGCTAAGTCAGATATATCTATCAGAGCATGCATATTATATATATGCCATGTAAAATGTATCAGTAAGATGACTGGAAACATAGCAAGTGCATTAAAAATAGATGAATCAAAGCTATTTAAAACAAAATGTACCAGAGCAAAAAAAAAAAAAAAGATAAACAATTGATTGTTCATATATCAAACACAAATGCCAAAAAAAAATACTAGGAATATGCAAAAAAAAAATTTAGCTCCCGTCATGTGCTCCCTTGAATTTCATAGCACATGACTTTCTTTTCTTTCTTTTCTTTTCCCCCTTTTGTCATTAGCAAAAACAGTGTGCCGAAAACCAAGAACACCATCATTAGCCCCTAAATCTAACCTCTTGAAGGATTTCCAACAATAATGCCTCATGTCTTCGCGACTAAGCTTCCATCCTGTCTAGCCAGTTGTTGATGAAGCATTGCTCTTAGCATTAACTTAACTTCAATGTAGCTTGGCGTGATGCTTGGTGGAGGTTGGCTTGATGAAAGAATATCATTTTAGAGAAGATGGTTCAGGATAGAGGAGCTGGGATAGAGGGTTCCACAACAAGAGTAGGAAGAATTTGGAGGAAGATTTAAGTCAATCTCAAGGAATGCACTTGTCTCTTCATGTTTTGAGCATTCTAACTTAGAATTTGAAAACTTAGATGAAGAGGAGGATTCTTGCATGTGAGAGCCTGAAGGTTCAAAGGTAAAAGATGATTTTTGTTCATCCTTATTGACTCTTGCTCAGCCCTGACGTCTTCCACCTTCATATGTTACGATCAAGCCATGCCCAGACTTGGAAAATTCTGAATTTTCCTCAAATTCTTTAGATTTTTCTAAGCGCTTTCAATTTCAATCACTTTTCTTTTTCTTTTCTTTCGCTCTCCTCTTGATCCAGTGGCAAAGTTAAGAAGTGCATCTTTCATCCTCTAGATTTGCCTCCTTACACCAGTTGTGGAAGCACCAGTAGGTTTCCTTAGGGTCCTAAAGGAATTGAAAGAATACTCAATACCTTCCATGTACTCATACCACTCGTTTGCCAACAGGAGTTCAAGTATTTGAAGATTTTGCCCAGGAGGATCCTATAGGGAACAACAACATTTCTCCTTTTCTCTAGGGAGATGGCACTTAGCATGTAATCGAAGATCAACCTAGGTGGGTTCACCTTCCTCTTTGTTTAACAGCAGAATAGTAACATGTAGTCTATTCCCACTAATAAGTGTGTGCCTCCAAGCTTGAAGAAGAGAGAACTAGATAAGAATACAAACTTATCGTGCCCTAGTGCTCATCATTGCAGTTGTTATCTCATTGGGTTAGTACCTGGAGAGTCGTGAGACATCTGGAAACCTCCTCACCCAGAATCCCAAGATTCATAAACCAGTCTTTAGATGAGCATGAGTCCTCGTTAGGTGCTTGAATGATGTTGGAGAGGTTCCTCTGATGCAAGAAGTCATCACAGACTAACACTTGCAACAACTTGGAATAGAAAGCAATGACCATTCTAGTGAAGACCCAATCGATGAGGTTGAGAAACCTTTCCCACCCTTGGAAGGAGATAACTTCTAATAGGATGAAGACCAGAGTCATCAGCTTCTCAGCTTTTTCCTGAGAGCTATTAGCCGAGAAAAGTTCTCTACATAGTGCCGTTGATGCATTGGTTCATCAAACATGAGAAGAGTTCCCATTTTAGCAATGCGTCTATCAAAGAGTTTTCCTTTAGCCGTTTCTAGGTAGTGTATGTGAGGTTTTGATGAAAGAAAAGTTGAAACTTTGAGAAGGTTTGAGAAATAGGGTTACAAAGAAGGTTTGCGAGCAAGAGAAGATGAAACGGTTGAGGTCTCGATTACATGAGGTTGAAGACGAGGGTAAAAGTGTGGCATGTAAGGAGTAGGGAGTTATTTAAGTTATGAGACGTGAAAGACTAAAGATGAAATGACATGAGAGAGAGAAACTCAAAAGAGTGGGAATTATCTTGCCTTTTTTATTCATTTCAGAAAGAGTGGTTTCTAAAGCATAGAACCACTTTTTGAACATATTTACTTTATGAGCTTTATTTTCACTTTCTTGCCCATTGCACATCACTTTTTTCTTACAATTCATCCATTTTTGATTTTAACCTCTAAGATCATATATACCCCATTTTTTAACCCTCTCCTCTCTTTTTGAGCTTGTAACTGACTTTTAATCTTCAAACAAATTCTCTGGCCTTGCAAACTAATGTCTTCATATGGGCTTTAGTTCCGAGTAATGGAATACTCAAGATGTTTATGTATGAATGCTTTTGTAGATTTAAAAACCTTTAAGTTCAAAAGACTTTTCAAAACAAAAACGATCTTCAGCTAATGATTTTGTGAATATATTGGATACTTGGTCTTTGGATTCACAAACATTAAGTCAACACTCCTTTTGAACATGATCCCGAATAAAATGATGCTTAACATCGATATGCTTGGATTTAGAGTGCTGGATAAGATTCTTAACAAGATTAATAGCACTAGTATTATCACAGAAGATAGGGATTTTAGAATACCTAGGTGATAATCTTCTAGTTGGTTCCTTATCAGCATAATTAGCAATTGCAATAGCTACATATTCAGCTTTAGCCGTAGAGAGTGCAATGGTATTTTGCTTCTTGCACAACCAAGTGATGAGGCTCTTTTTGAAGAAACAACAGCATCCACTTGTGCTTTTCCTCTCTACTCTATTTCTAGTGAAGTCATCACAGTAACCTACAATCTTGCAAGATGTACCTTTCTCGTACATTAGCTAAGATTATAGTACCGAATAAATATCTAAAGATTCTTTTAGCATCTAAGTATGATTGCTTTGGGTTAGATTGAAATTTAGCACAAATCCCCACACTTAATTGAATGTCTAGTTTACTTGCTATAAGATACATAAGTGAACCAATCATTCATCTATAATTGCTTTCTAATACCTTTTCACCATTCTCATTGGCATCAATTATTTGAGAAGGATGCATAGGGATACTCATAGGTTTGGTTTGATCCATATTGAACTTTTTCAAAAGCTCCTTTGTATACTTTCTTGATGGATTAAGGTTCCTTTTTTTGTTGTTTTATTTGCAAACCGAGGAAAACTTGAGTTCACCCATAATGCTCATCTCAAATTCACTCTGCATTAATTTGAAGGTTTCACAAAGAGAATGGGTAGCGCCAAATATAATATCATCAACACATATTTAAACTATCAAAAAGTGATTATTTTGTTCAAGAGTAAAAAGGGTGGTATCAACTTTACCTCGTTTGAACCCATTCTTTAGCAAGAAGGTACTTAGTATTTCATACCAAGCTTGGGAGCTTGTTCAGACCATAAAGTGCCTTTGTCAGCTAAAGACATGGTTGGGAAGGTCTTTACTCTCAAAACTAGGAGGCTGCTTCACATAAACTTCCTTAGAGGAATCTATTTAAGAATGAGACTTGACATCCATTGGAAAAATGAATCCCTTGAAGCGGCAAAAGCAAGTTGCATTCTTATGGCTTCTATCCTAGTTACTGGTGCAAAGGTTTCATCATAATCAATTCCCTCTTGTTGATTATAACCTTGTGCAACCAATTTTACTTTGTTCTGGATGACTTTGCTAGCTTTATCGAGCTTATTCTTGAACACCCATTTTGTTCTAATGATGGTCTTCCCTTTGGGCCTTTCAACGAGCGTCTAGACCTTGCTTTTCTTGAACTGATCAAGTTCTTCTTGCATAGCTTCCACCCAACTTTGATCACTCAAAGCTTCTTCAATGCATTTAGGCTTCAATGGTTGAGATGAAAGCATTTGCCTGATTTCTAAGGGATGATCTGGTTCTCACATTCTTAGAAATATCTCCAAGAACTTTGTTCTAAGACACTTCTTTTAGATTTCTAAGACACTTCTTTTAGATCATAAACTCCCTTGTAGTTTCTATAGCCATGATATTCTTTAGTTTCCCTTTCATTTTCATACTGCTCTTCCTCATGTTTAGAAATGTTACTTTCTGATGTCTTTAGAGTCCTGAGCAAGCTTTCTGAAGTGTCTATGTTCTAGAGTCTACTTTCTAAAGGTTGAGCTTTCATCTGCTTACTTTCTAAAGAATCCTTGAGGTTCATTTTCTCAAGATTCTCATTCAGTTCTTCAAGATCATCAGCAAAGTCTTTCTTTAGCCCCTTGAACTTGATGTGGATAGTCTCCTCAATGCATAGCATTCTTTTATTGTATACCCTGGAAACTTTAGAGACTGATGAATAACCTAAAAAAATGCCATCATCAAACTTAGGATCAAACTTTGCTAGTTTGTCTTTGGTGTTAAGGATAAACAAGATGAGCCAAAGATACGAAAATATAATATTGGATTTTCTACCCTTCCATAGCTCATAAGGAGTTTTCTTGAGAATTGGCCTTAGAAAAATTCTATTTTGGATATAGCAAGAGGTGTTTACCTTTACCTAAAAACCTTTTGATAAACTACTTTCTAAAAGCATTGTTCTGGTCATCTCTTGCAAACTTCTATTTTTCCTTTTAGCAACCTCATTTTGTTGAGGAGTTTTGTAGGGAGAAAGCGTACGAGAAAAGGGATTGAATTGTGCTTTCTCTCTTCTTTCCTCTTATTTCTAAAAGTTTCAACAAATTACTATCAAACGTTAAGCTTGAAGTGTAGCGAAAATAGCATTAGTTGCTTCAGAAACCTACTTTCTAACTACTGAATATGATAAATATGCGTATAATAAGGTTATACAATAAACACAGAATTAAAATGCACAAAACAAATAATATGAAGTAGTTCAAGGATGAGAAAATACTGCATAGATATTTACACTAGTTCGGCCAACCATACCTACATCTAGTTTTCAACAATTGTTGAGTTCCAAAAATATTGCTTCCTGCTCATACCAACATAATAAATGTGCATTAAAATAAATATATAATCCACCTGTAGTTTCCAAGCAAGAAAAGCCATAACGAGGCAAAGGAGCTCATGGACTTAGAAGAATTTAATAGTGTTCACATAGAGCATATGGCGTCGAAGGAAAAGCATATGATCGAAGGCACTAGCACATCTCGCTGAAAACTCAATCCATGCAAAAGAACATGGGTACGTGAAGAGAAACTTGCAGCCAACATCGAGCCAATAAGGAAATGACGCTTGGCACCAGCAAATCATTGAATAGGTTAGGAATTTGTCAATAAGTCTTTGGCTCAATAGTTGGTCTGATCAATCTTGTGCTTGGAACTAGCCTTAGATTCTTGTCATGAAACCATCTCTCCTAAAAACTTAAGTTGTCCTCACTCAAATGACTCTTTTTGAACTTGATGCGTGGACAATACACAGACCTATTTTATCTTGTGCTGAAATTTAATTATTTTTAGTAGGGCAATAAAGATCGAACTCTAGATCACTTGGTCATAAAGGCTTTGATGGTCTAGAGTTTGATCCTTACCGTCCCATTCGTTAAACAAAAATAATTAAATTTCAACACATGGTAAAGGTGGACCCATGCACTATCCACAATTCAAGCCCAACAGAAACATTTGTGTGAGGAGTGTATTAGGTATAAACCACTATGTGTCATAACCTAATAACTTAAGCTTTTGGGACATGTGATTTCATGACAATTATGACATCTCAAGCACAAATAGAGCAACAAGCTTTGGTTTATGAGTGGCGCTTCAATGTAAAGCGTGTGGGAACACAATGCACGACTTGGGCTTTTGTTAGACCTCCTAATGTGAATGATAAATTTTGTTATGCAGGATATTAAAATCACTTACAAGTTATGATGTCACGGTGCATCACACTAGTTTTTCTTTTTCAATACAATCTACACATAAATAAAATGACTTTCTAATGATTTATGGAATAATAGATAGCAGCACACTAATCATATTGCATAGCTGCAAATTAAGGGTACGTAACAACATATTTTCAAAGCTAGCTAGTTATCTGTATTATCAACTGCCACTGAGACCTTGCTGAGCCTGCTTGGTGATGTTTTGGCATCATTGCCTCTAGCTTTTCTGCTTCCACTGCGTTGGGTACTACTAGAACCGTAAACTGCTCTGTATGCAAGTGCTTTTCCGAAGTGACAGCTTTTGAGATGCTTAACGGCTGATGATGACTGAACAGAACTGATCTGGATATTGAGACAGGTATCAGAAATGTCAGCATTGTCTTTCTCAGTACCCATTTTGCTCTTTCCTGAATAACGCAGGACACCAAAATGGAGCTACGATGAGGAAAACCACAATTGTGACATTGCGATATATAGCTTGGAAAAGAAGAAATAAATTTATTTGGCATATTAGTTTACCTTTGGAAACGACAAGGCCAGAGTTAAAGGTGCCAAAAGACCCAAAGCCAGAAAGAACTTATACTTCTTGGAAGCTCTTTACTTGGTAGCTTGTTAAGACTCTTTTATATGTTCTCTTGGACTTGAAGAAACCAAATATACGTTGGTGGTCTCCATGAAGATGTGAACATGCCATGTATTTCCCGAAAGTTCCGCACAATATATTTGATTCTGTAGCACACAAAGTGGCAGACAAATATTGGATTGCTTTTGCTTGTTTCTATGGTCCAGTCGTTCCTTTTTCTATCTTGAAGAATGGAGAGAGGACTTCAATTGGTGATTATGGCAGTCAATCTGTTATTTATTTATTTTATTTTTCTCTTTGGATGGGCGACTATTGGATAATGTTTGGTGGTGAACTGAAAATTGGATCCCATTACATGACACTACGAAATGTCATTCAGACATGTTATTTTCTCGTCTAAATATGTTGGTTGACGAGAAGCAGCAAAATATATGGTTACCCTTTTTGTGTTCAAAGCTCGATGCCAGCCTGTTTTATTTCATGGTTGGAGCGGGTCAAAATCAATATTCTGAAGCCATTGAATTAATTTTGGTTGTTAATTTTTTGTTTGAAAATTCTAAAATTAATAATGGTTTCAAAGTTGATTATAAAAGAAGTGAAAAACCATTACCTTATGTCAAAATTACTTTTAGAATAATTATTAAACATAAATCACTTTACTTCAAAATTAATTACACCAGAATAAATTCTAATAGAATCAATTATACAAAAACAAAACCAAATAGGCAAGTAGTTTGTCATTTATAAGTCATCTCAAGAGTATGGTTTATTAACCTAATTGAATTGTGCCTTGCCACCTTTAATCTTCTGTTGTTTAGAGAAAGGCTTCCCACATAGACTTCCTCGTATTGTCGCTATCTTAAACACATTTTTCAGTGAAAGCAAATGGTAAGATTCAAAGAACAATGATTGCTTGATGAAGAAACAATGTTATATCTACCCTTATGCCACAATCATGCAACTCAAAGCTTTCATGAAAAACTATAGTAAAATAACTGGAATTCTTTTTTACATCATGTCATGTTATGATTAGAGAGAATGAGTCTCAAGATAATGATAAGATTGTTACCTTATGACCTGAGGTCATGGGTTTAAATCCTAAAAACACCTCTCACAAAAGGGATAACCTTACATCTATCTTTTTATCCCACCAGATGAAGTCTCATGCATTGGACCATATTTTTGTGTCGTGATATGATTGATAACAATCTACTATAACAATCTATTATAATTTGACACCTTTTAAAAATATTAATAACCGTATAAAATATTTTTTCCCAATCAATATATTAAAATTAATCTTATTCAAGAATTGTCACCACGCATGCCATAAAATTTCCCGAGTAAATGCTAATGGCTATATTGGTGTTGGTACTGGGGAGAAAAAGAACACTGCAATGTCTACAACCAAAAGCATTTTCATTTGAGCATTAATTCAGTCCCACGATGAATTCTATTCCCCTTAAGATTGCAAGATACAAATAGAGGGAATTCCTTTGGGACATTCCCAAGGTAAAGTTGAGAAAGACAACTTTAGCATGCTATAGGAGAATCAACAAAGATAATCAAGAAGATATGTACTTGCGTTAAAAAAGAGTAGAGACGGGACGAAAAGCAATGCTGCTGGTCTCTAGTGGAATATATCTACAAGGGAACATAGATGTACACGTCAATAATGTCTTGCATGATTGCATCATCCGTTACAATTTTATATATATCCCTTTCTTGTGGAGGAAACCAGCAAAAAGACACCAGAATAATATCTCAACTATCACAAAGGCCAGTGTACCCCACTTTTTGGAATGATATATGGTCTGTATTAAGCTCTCTGTGGCGTCAACCTGCATATTAAATTCCCAATTAATCAACTTTTTGCAATTAAGTATGGGAAGGTCATAGAAGTGACATCAACGGCTCCCTCTTCCCAAATGCAACAAAAATGTAATAGAAAAAGTGAAGTCAAAATCCGATTGCTGCGAGATTAAGGAATGTTTGGAAAAATGACTAGTAGCGAAATTGAGAGAAAACACTTAAATGAGTCATGTAGTGCATGGAGTTTTCAATACTCACAGTGAGTGCAAGTATTTTTCAGTCGATTGGGAATTTATCTACCTAAAAAACTAGGGCGTGTTTGATTTGTCCATTTTCCCTTCTCATTTCCAGTAAAAATGAAAATATGTTTGGTTGGAGTTTATCAAATCCATTTTCTTGAAAATATTTCTTAAAAGTGGTAGGAAATAGGAAACGCTAATTCCATGTTTTCATCCTTTCTTACTTCAAGTGTTAAAAACATTTTCAAACAAATATAAGGCACATTATGTTGTACTTTACAACCAAACATATATAAAAACAATATTTTTTATGTTTTCGACACTCCTCCATTGTCCAGAGAGGAAACAAACACTACCTTAGGGATTCTTAGTGTAATGCCAGGGATTCTCATCAATATACTCACACCTTCAGTTTTAGTCCTAACAACAACTAATGTAAGAGTGTTCCAAGATAAAAAACAATTCAAGCAAAACAAGGAACAGGAAAAATAAGGCCGTCACCAATCATTGGACACTATTCAAATCAAGCTACATCAAAGAAAAAAAGAAGGATCAATGACCACAAAAAAAAAAAGAACGCGAGCAAAACTTTTGCACGCTTGACATGACTAGTCAGTCGAGAAGAGATGTTAGCTGCCCCAAGTCGTGGTGCCTCGACATCACCAGTATTTGGAGAAAAGATGTTGGCTGGGTAGTGTGCCAGACCAATTGTTGAGAACAAGAACGAAGAAAGATAATTCAAGTAAAATTTGGGCATGTTAGAGAATATGTTTGTGGTTATATTGTTAGAGGGTTAGGCTTATTATTACTCTTGTAATATGTTTTGCCCTTTAGTATAAATAAAGAGCCTTGGTGACTAACTAAGCAAGTTAGTCATTCTTTCGTTCGAATTTCTGTAACATGGCATCTAAGAGCTAGGTTAGAGAAACCCTAGCAGCCACTTTCATCAGGACCAAAAAAAAAAAAACTACCCTTCCTCAATAGAGCCAGCCGATCTTCTCGCCCCTAAAGTCCCCATCTCCAATCTTCCACTAATGAGCTCTCTTTTCGCATTTCCAAATTGTTTGGGCATGTTCATCATGCCTAATGCGCTGGCCGAACTGCCACTACCAAGGTTGTCAGGAGTGCATCAAAGAACGTAGGATCGCGCGCTCCTACGAACCCAGGAGGCATCGCCGTGCCTGCTCCCGCCCTTGGCGCGATCTCTGGCCGCCAACGTGGAGCGCCGTTCAGCACGCAGGAGCGCTGGGAGCGGCCACTCCTTGCGCGTGAGTGCTCTTGCTTTTGGCCCAAAATTTTGGAGCCCAACTCGGCCCAAATATGGTTTAAAGGCACCCTAACATACCTTGACCCTAGATCTCCAGTCTCTCATGTCACTCAAAGTCCTGCTCACTCTCCCACCCACTCGACCTCTGCTTTGTGCCGATCACTGCCGGTGTCGCGTCCCAAAGCCGCTCCCAGTGTCGCGTCGCCCACCTTCATCGTGTCACCGATCACGCTGCATTCCGCCACCTCGGCGGAGGTTCTCTTCGGGTTTCCTCGCTTCGCTTCGGCCTTCCAGTCTTTTTTCCGCTTTGGGTCTTTTTCTTGTGCCGCTTTGGGTCTTCTTCTCTGTGAGCGGTGGCGGTGACTGGTGAAGTGGTGAGTGTTGCTCCTCTGCTTCTATTTGTTGGTCTTCTTCTTCAGGTCTTTCTTTTCTTTTTTTTCCTATCAGGAGACTTTTTCTTTATGTATTACAAATTTACAATAGGTAATATTTGAGGAAAAAAATATATCAAGTGGAGGAGGTAGTCAAGATAATAAGACTCCTGTTGACAATCAATCTAGGAGCATTGGGCCTGGGAGTGGAACTGAAAATGTAGTAAGTAAGAAATTGCAAAAGAATACCGTGGAAATAAGAGTGATGTGGCTTGGAGTTATGGAACTTGTATTGATGGAAATTCAAGGAAAAATAAAATGCAATTTTTGTGGACATATATTTAATGGAAACATCATTTGGCTAGAACACAAAAAGATGTTGCACCTTGCATGGAGTTACAGATGATGTGAGAAAACAAATGTTTGATATTGTATTTGCATTGCAACAAAATTTGGTTGAAAAAAAAAGACAAATGGACGAAGGAGGAGCAAGCAACAAAGATGGTGAAGAGGAGAATTCGTTGGTGAAAAAATAAAGGGAAAGAAGTAGAGACACCTAGAAACCTTTTCAAGATAAAGGTTGTTACCACTCAAGCCACCATCAATATCATATTTAAGAAGAATTTGAGGGAAGAAGCATGCCTAGAAATTGCTTCTTTTTTCTACAATAATGCCATACCTTTTATGTGGCAAAAAGTGAAGAATTTGGTAAGATGTTTGAAAAGGTTGCTTGGCATGGCTTAGGATTTAAGCCACCTTCTTATAATGAATTAAGAGTCAAATACTTGAAGCAAAAAGTATATTTGACAATGGAATCACTAGAAGAACATAAAGCTGTTTGGAAAAAGGTGGGATACACTATCATGACTGATGGGTGGCAGATAAAAGAAGTTGGACTATATTGAATTTCTTGGCAAATAGCCCTAAGGGAACCTTTTTGAAGTCTATTGATGCCTCTCATATTTCTAAAACTTGATAGGATATTTCAAATGATAGATGATGTTGTAAAGGAGGTTAGTGAAGAGAATGTTGTCCAGTTGTCACAGACAATGCAGCTAAAACAAAGCTATTGGAGATATGTTGATGCAAAAAAGAAAAAAGCTTTATTGGACACCTTGTGCTGCTCATTGCATTGACTTGATGTTGGAGGACTTTGAAAAGAAGTTGGAGCTACACAAGGAGGCAATTTATAAGGCAAGGAAAATTACAACTTATATTTATTCAAGAACACTTCTCATTTCCTTGTCGCAACATCACACCAAAGGAGCAGATTTGGTGAGACCGAGCATGACTTGCTTTGCTACATCCTACCTAACGTTGGGTTGCCTCCATGAGAAGAAAGCTGCATTGTTAAGAATATTTACTTCTAATGAATGGAAGTCAAGCAAGTTGACAAAGACAAAGGATGGGAAGTTGGTTGAAAATGTTGTTTTGGATAGACTATTTTGGAGAGATATTGTTCTTTGCTTGAGGGGTGCTTATCCTCTTCTCCATGTGCTTCGTTTAGTGGATTCAGATGAAAGCCTCCATGGGGTATATCTATGAGGAAATGGATCGAGCTAAAGAGAAAATCCAACAAGCCTTTCAAGGTGTTCAAAGGAGGTAAACTACAAAAGTCTTGCATTCTTTAGTAGTTTATTTTAAATTAGGAATTTAGGATATTATTATCTTTGTTAGCTAATTCAATTTTTGTATTTCTAGTTATATGCCATTGTGGAAAATCATTGATACAAGATGGGATAGCCAACTTCATAGGCCTTTGCATGCTGCTAGCTACTACTTGAATCCTCAATTGCATTATAGTGATGGATTTAAAATAGATTATGAAGTTAAAAAAGGGCTATATGATTGCATGGAAAGAATTGTGGGAAGCTCCAGAAATAACCAAGATTAATGCTCAACTTGAAAACTTCAAGAGTCGAGCAAAGTTTTTTGGGAGGAAGTAGCCAAGCTGCTTAAGACCAAAACTCCAGCACAATGGTGGGATTCTTATGGGGATGAGCACCCTAAGCTCCAAAGATTTGTCATTCGTGTGTTAAGCTTTACATGCAGTTCTTTAGAATGTGAGCGTAACTAGAGTACATTTGAGATAGTAAATTATTAATATGATTCATATTTCATTTTTACAATTAGTTTTCCAATTGCTATATATTAATTCTTTGTATTTTTTAGGTCCACACCAAGAGGAGAAATCGTTTGAAACAAAAAACGATGAATGATGTTGTATTTTTAATGGCTAATTCTAGACTAGCCAAGAAGAAGCAATCTAAAAAACCTCGAGTATGACATTGATGATTTGAACTGGATGAAGAATGGATTGTGGAAGATGAAGGATTGGATGGTATAGAGGATTTGGAAATCCCAGATGATCTTAACTTGGTCCCTGAAAGAGATGATGGTAGAGTTGGTGACCCTTCAAATGATTTGGAAATTCCTGATCCTGGATGATGATGACTTGGATGATCTTCTTCGAAGAGGGGGCAATGAAGATAGAGGATATCACATAGAAGATGATGAATATAATGATCATAATCCCATGGATTTATTACTTTAGATGTCATTTAATTCTAGTACTTGGATTTGAGTTGTGTACTTTAATGTGTTAGTTTTAAATTATATCAAAAACTTATGGCTTGTTTGTGACTTGATGCCTTTTTAATTGAAGATTTGAAGTAGTAGTACATTATTATGTTAATTATGACCAATTTTGCATATTTGTGTTGTCATATATATATATATATATATATATATATATATATATATATATTTGTATGAATGAACTGTCTATTCTAGTAGGATCTTCCATTTCGTGCTCCGTTCCCATACTTTTCGTTCTTGTATCCTTTGACCGTTCCTACGTAGAAGCTCGCTCCCTCCTAACAACCTTGGCTGCTACTTTTTCCGCGAACATAGGCGTCACTAGCAACAAGAGGGGTGCGACTAGAGTCGTGTGGGCGCAGTGTCGCCCAGTCTTGTGATGTTTTTTAGCCTATCAAATACCTTTTTGGACGAGTTGAAGCTTGCTGTATTTTCTTTGAGACCCAATGTTGTTTCTCCATTTTTATGTTGAGTTGCCATCAGAGGTGAACTTGGGTGATGTTTTAAGTTGATTGGTATTGGTACTCAGTTTTATTTTTGGCCATTTTGTTATGTTTCTGGTGTTTTTCAGTAAGTTTTCCAGCCCCCCTCCCAACCAAAACAAAAAAACAAAAAAGTGTTGGGTGTAGAAGTTTCCTTTGTTTTCTAGTGTTATGGAAGTGTTTGGATTTGTTTGAGATGGCAGCTAATCATTCCAACTTGAACGCTACTAGTTCTGATGAGTCTAAGGCTTCTGAGAAGCCTACGGTGTTGCCTAAGGTGATTTCTTCTTCAGTTTGAATTCTAGATGACAAGTTTGATGGGAAGCACTATACCGAGGGGTGCAAGACTATTCATATGTTTCTGACTGGGGTCAAGAAAGAAGATCATTTAACTGATGATCCCCCACATCAGGGGCGGTTAGAAATAAGTGGATACGGGAGGATAATTGGTTGTTTGGGATTATTAATAAGAATCTCGATACCTTCGTTCGACAAGTGGCTTCTCACTGTGATATAGTGAAGGAGTTATGGAGGTATATGGAATTTATTTATTCTAGGACATCCAATCTCGTATTTATGAGGTGGCCCATGACTTTCATCGGCCAGCTCAGAAACAGAATTCTCCCCATTACTGAGTTTAAGTGAACATATGAGGAATTGAATGTTCTCCATCCTATTTCAAATGACGTTCACCAAAAGCGTATGCAAAGGGAGCAGTTAGCAAGTGAGTTTTTAATCTGCATTGCAACCCAAGCACGGTGCTGCCCACAACCAGATATTGACTAGTTTTGAGGCAATAAACCTTGCTGATGTATATTGCTGTCTCCTACGATGCCATCATGAATCACATTCTCACTCTCATTGTGAGAGTTCAATTGCATTGGTGAATAGAGTTGGTGGTAGGATAGGTCGAGGATGAAGTTATCATGGTGGTAGTCGCGAAAGATGTGGTTGTTTAGGTTGGCGTGATGGTGCATCGTATCTATGGCATCATGGTGAAGAAGGGCAGTTAAGAAATATTGTTGGAAGTTGCATGGGAAACCAACCTAGTCTCAAGGCCAGCATTATGCACACTTCATAACTCGAGTGTATTTCACTATCATCCAAATCTGCTCCTATGACAAGGGGTTTCGGAGACATTACCATGTCTGACATTGAGGAAGTTTTTGCAATCAAACTCAAGTATCCTATCAAATATCTTTCTATGTTTATTTTTAAGTCTGATAACATAATTTGTGACCATAATTGTAGTCATTAACTCTAAATCTATCACCATACTTGTAGTCATTAATTCTTCCCAATCGTAGGAGCGCCTGTTGTACAACATGTATAGCAATGTTTTGAAAACCATACCGGATCGGCTGGTCTAATTGGTCAAACTGGAACTGAATCCCCCTCCGATGTGATCAAGTACAAAAATTCATTATTAGAAAAACTGGTCAAAGATCGGAAAAATTGGTCAAAAACTGCTAAATCACCTGAACCAGTGGCGATTTGGTGGTCAAGCAGTTTTAGTAAAAATATTGAAAACAAAATTGTTAATTTAGATGAGGATTGAGTTGCTGCTAGCCACTAGGACGAAGAGGATGCCAACCACGATGAGGACACTAGCCACGAAGAGGACACAATGCCACTTGAACCATGGCAACTCCACGCTCTTACTGTAGCAGCTCTTCAAGCATGCCAGAGTGTCCAGTCGTGCTCCTGCTCCACGGCATGTTCCTTTGCTATTGCATGCAATGAAGAAATGGAGGAATAAGGTGAAGGGGATGAAGTGCAATGTTTTACATTATTTGTTGGCGCATGAAGCGGGGTGGGGATAGTGGAAGGAGGGATTATCGGAACAAGGCTATGTGTAGGGTTTTTCTAACTTGGGAGGCCTATTGGATTGGGCTTGGATGCCTGGTGGCTCAATTAAATTAGTTGGAGTTTTTTCTGAATGAACGGCAAAATAGCAATCAAAAAATGGACAAAACAAGAGTCCATTACAATCTAAGACTAGGGAAAACCAACAATAAATTATCCTAGCTTTAAAATAATTCTATATGACATTATTAATAATATTTTTAATCTTTGAAAAATTTGAAATTTATAAACAATCATATATATATGCTTATGCATATGCATATGCGTATATTATTAAATTCCGATTGAATATGTCAAACCCTAGTTAAACCAATAAACCTTTGAACAAATATCCTGTCCAGTTCAATAGCTGGTCTAGCTTTCATAACCGATATATAGGCAGGTTGCTTCAAGTTAAAGAAACACACGGATCCAGCTCAGAACCTTCTTTATCGTTCCAAACTTCAAGCGGCTTTATCTTTTCATGGATTTGTCAAATTCAGAACAAGGAATACGAAAGGCTCTGCTTCTATAAGGAGTTTGACAACATCCCAACTTGCTTTAATAGCAAAAACCCATGAAGGCCATCTACCTAGGCTCCACACATTTTTGTGGATTTTTTCTAATGTTTTTCCATTTTTATTTGTAGAATGGTTCACGTTAGAAAGGTTGAAATTTTAAAATATTAATGAATGGGATACTTCATATGCAAGAGACTTAGATGCTGCAAGTAACATACAGTATTCATGACTAAAACACACGCCACACTGAACAATGCTTAAGATTTTCTTGTCGGATGGATGATTTTGTGATTGAGTTTGTTAAGAATAATGGATGGCTGCTGGTGTTTTAGCATGTGCTTAATTTAGCATTGGAAATGTAGTCAAAGGAAATAGCTAACATTAATTATCTATACTCGAAACTATGCATGTATTCACTCCATAATGGCTATATATAGTGTAGGGTATTTATACCTAAATACTCAAGCAAACACCAATTGAATCTAAGCTATTCAGCCACACATTGTTCTACACTTCTTCTCCCTTTATATTTTCTACTAATTCAACATGGTATCAAAGCAGTACTATCCTCTATGAGACTATGACCTGTCCCATCACTATTCTGCTGCTGTGTTACTAAGTAAAATGTTGGAACTCCATTGTTTAGTATGGTTTGAGAACTTCATGCCATGAAAAAACCGTCCTTTCTCCTCCAAACTACTGCTTCTACTGCTGCCAACAACTTTTATGATGATTGTTCATTTACCGGCAACATTCCTACAAGCCTTAGTTTTAATTTCAAAGTTTCTTTTACAGATCTCCAACATTTTCTCTTCGAGTTCAAGGCTTGCATATGCTGCTTTTGCAGTCTATTATTGCATCTATTAGGAAATTTGCACTGATGGTCATTCCAACGAAGTCTTCTTCCCAATTATGCAACACTCCAGCAAGTTTTTCAAACTGATAATCATTCCAATTGCATTGTGTTTTTGCCATACATATCCAGCATCCCTAAGTTGTGTTGCTAGTGTTTTATGAAATTCATTTTATATTTTTCTTGTTTTTGTCAGTTCTTTTGTAACAAGCATAAAGTTTAGTAAACTTTTTCTTGAGGGGGAGTACTAAGAATAATGAATGATTGTTGGTTTTTTAGCATGTGCTTAATGTGTGACATTGGAAATGTAGTCATAAGAGATATCTAGCATTATCTATACTTGAAACTACAAATGTATTAACTCAATAATGGCTACATATAGTGTTGGGTATCTATACCTAAATACTCAAACAAGCACCTATTTAATCTAAGCTATTCAATCACACATTGTTCCACACTTATCCTTTTATATTTTCCTACAAATTCAATGGGGTTCAATGAAGTGGTGGAAGCTGAAGATTCAGGTTGAGGTGGAGATCAATGCATGAGGATGATGAAAGGTTATTTCATGAAAGAATCAAATGTCATAAGAGTGTGCCTATTTAGCAAATTATCAAAACTATTGATTTTAAATGTAAATAAATTATTTTTAACTTATATATTACAGAAATATTAAGTCAGCAAAATGTTACCTATAACAGTAGATAAGTTCCATGAAGCATTCATGATTAAAAACATTTTAGGAGCATATTAAATGGCTCTGGAAAATAAAGAGCTAGGTCAAAATGGAGTAGAAAAGAAAGGTCTTTTAACTTATTGTTTGTTGAGAAAACACTCAACAAGAAGTAGCCGAAAATAAGTGAACTGGAATATATATGAGTTGCTATCTACTTTCAAGTTTCAACATTATCACATTTTTGTGCACCAAGCAATCATGGAGCAATTTTTCATCCCAAATTTTCCAGCTACTCAAAAAAGTATGATCTATAAATCTGATAACACCCAAGGAAAGTGGAGAACCCACCCACAAAAGCTGGCAGCCACTCTCCTTAAATACTGCACCAAGTAGTCCATACTACTCACTGTGGGACATTGGGCATCCCATACTACCCAGGTCCCTATCAATACTCGGCCTTCTGCTGGTTAGAACCCTCCGTAAGCAGCCCTTCCCATGCGGCCAACCACCAATTCGGATACCATTGATAAGCACCCAAGGAAAGTGGGGAACTCACCTTCAAAAGCTAGGGGAAGAACCACTCTCAAATACAACACAAGCAGCCCATACTACTCAATGTGGGATTTTTGGCATCCCATACAACCCAAGTCCCTATTAAAATCTTCCACACAGGACATAGCAAATGGTTAATTTACTACTTGGGCCTATAGAAGGTCCTAAACAACTGCTACAGGATTACCCCAAACAGGAGTCTGTAGGGATCTAGGAAGGGGAATGCTAACTCCTGTTTGGTCACAAATTAATCTTCAACGAAAGACAAAATTCCAGCTTAAATGATTTATAATGAAAGCAGATATATGAAGAACTAGTCCACTGGAAAAGAAACATTACCAAGTTATTTTCAGGATAATGCCAATAGAATCCCTGGATAACTGCTGGGAAAATGTCACATGCAGCCAACGCATATACAA
This sequence comes from Dalbergia oliveri, assembly GCA_030441495.1. Classification (NCBI taxonomy): domain Eukaryota; kingdom Viridiplantae; phylum Streptophyta; class Magnoliopsida; order Fabales; family Fabaceae; genus Dalbergia; species Dalbergia oliveri. The sequence goes on from JAMLFY010000016.1 coordinate 18,690,162, forward strand.
TAAGAGCATTCATTCCCATCCATTGCAGTAAAACTGTAGGCTTTCTGAGATGTTCTATGTCAACCTGCAGGAAAATATGTTTTGATGAAGGTGCAGATTTTAAATCAAGTTCGAAATCAAGAAAACATCTAATAATATCTGTTAGAATATTAAAGGGTATCTTAGATGATCTCTTAAGATTGGCGTTAATATATTTTTTAGTTTCATGATTTGTTTTCTTATTTAATTAAGATTATGTATTATTATAAGGATTTGTGCTGTATTGCTTGTATCATATCAAAAGATTGTCCCATTATTCTTTGTCTCTATTCTCCCTTTTCTTCCTTTATATCATGAACAATCTCTCCCAAAATGTTAAGCAATTAGGTAAAGATACATGAACAGCTTTATATCTGGTAGACAACCCCGCTTCTCACACAAGAGCGCACTAGACTTAACGTAGACAATGCAAGGCCTCACCTTACCTTGTTCCAAAATTTTAACTTTGATTTGGAAAAACAGGGTCAACAAGGACCAAACTCTTAGCCACTTGGTCATAAAGGCTATGATACCAAATAATGAACTCTCTCTCTCAAAAATTTAAGCTATTAGATAAAGACACATGAATTCCTTTATATCTAACACTTCCCTACCTAAAACCCACTATCTCAACATGGTCAGAGTGTACCATCCTCCACAACCTAACACATCACTATTTTGCTGCCGAGATCCCAAAAAATCTAGAAATCTATCAATCAATGTGTTTAAATTTGTCCTTCTATTTTCTGGGAGAAATTCTGGTCATAAAAAATCCTAGTCAATCAATATCATTTTCTCTCCTTTTCCTTCATCTTCGGCTTTCGCCACCCAGCCGCCACTGTCATAACTGGGTCCTAGTCTCCACACATGCAATCGTAAAAGTGTGCAAATCAACTTAAACAACCGACAAGTCTTCTCTCCAAGTGCTGCCATCGGCGCTTGTCTTATGCACCCATGCACACTCTTATCTGTTTGTGCATAAGAGTCAAGTGCCAATTGTTAGCCACATTTCGCCTCCCATTCCAGCTTGTCGGCACTCCCTAGTCCTATTTCAAGGGTCAAAGGCTCCATTGGTTGTTGTTTAAGTACTAGATGTATCAAACCTAGTGTCTCTTGGTGTCTTAGGTTTGTGTTCTTGATGCCCAGGTTGTAATTCAAGCTTTTGGAGAAAATTTCAAAACATTCTTCAATCAAGACAAGCGGAGTATCCCTCAAATTCATCCTCCTACACCACTCAAATCTCAAACATGATTCTCATCTCCTTTGTTTTTTCAGGAACTCCCACCATAATGTTTATCTAGCCTCATCGCCTATTGCACCCTGAGTTAAGAAGCACAATTTTGCAAACACAGTTCAGCTACGCTTTCTTCACTGTCAACGACTATTCAACTTCTAGTTTCGGGTTGGTCTTTTGGTGGTGATCACCCTATTATACTGTTTTTTGCTTCTGTTATGTGGGACTTGTATTTTGGTCATTATTTTGGCTCCTATTTGGCTCTTTTCCATAACAGTGAGGATAGAAAGTTGAAAAGTGTTGTGATGTCATTCTCTTCCTGTTGAAGATAATTTTGATGGTTAAATTTATATTGATTGGCAGTCGTCTATGGCGCTCTAGCCTCGTTCTAGTAGTCCTAGGCACTCAATCCCTGTCTCCATTTCTACCAGTCTCAAACACAATGGTAATTTCCATCGATAAATACAGTAATGGTAACTTCTCTATCTCATTGACCAGTCATGTTTGTGATGAATTCTTTATGGCTGTGATATATGCTAGCTCTAGTTTCACTTTGGATCTCCAACATCTTTCCATACTATATGAGGCTTCCAAATGTTATTATGCTGTTTATTATATCTCAACAGGAAATTTCAATTGATGATCATTCTAGCAAAGCCTCTTCTAGGTCACTCAGTCATTCTACCTATCTTGCACAGTTATCTTTCTAGTCGACATCTCAAGCATCTATCGCCTCACCAATCATGTTTTATGGTGCCCAAGGTAGCTAGGATCGAGATTTATATTGTAAAATTGTCCAATCCTAGGTGTTCCCCCCTTTGGCCAATCCTGATTCCATTGCTTGACTCACTCGTGGGGTCATCATAGGATCGTCAAGGAAGATCACAAAAGCGGTAGGATCACATGAGTTTGGCGTGCTGCGTGTCTCCTCATGCCAGTGTGAAGACCCGCCCAAAATCCCTATTCCCCTTTCCGAGCTCTCCCCTCTCTCTCCTATGAGGACTCTCAATTCGCCAACTAACCACCACCGTCTTCTACCCTAATCTCACACCGACTTTGATTTCAACTTCGACGTCGAGGTTGAGGTCGCATGCCCTTGCCCTCAACCACAAGCCACCAAAACCATGTCTGTCCTCCACCGCTCTAAACCACAAACCACCCACTCCATAGCCGCATGCGCATGCCTCCCTCTCTCCTTGTTTCTTGGCAGCCCTCAAGTCCATTTGTAGCTACGAGAAGCTTCGTCTCACGTTTTATTTTTGCCTTCGTTTATTTTAAATTGTTTTCCCTTTTGTTTGTGCTTATCATTTGGGCTGCTAATGTTAAAAAGAGGATGGATCTTATATTTTGAACCAGGTTTTGTGTTTCATTTTTCTTTTTATATATTTACTAAAGAAAAACAAAAATGGGGAGTTTGAGTTAAGGGATATGGTTATTTTTCTTAAAAAAATATTAATTAGTAAATATTAATTATGAACTATGGATTTTTAGTTATGTGATCTTTGAATCCTTAATAATGATAATTGGACTTATTTACTTATTTATGTTATGTTATGTGATATAAATTTTTATATAAATATAATTATATATTCTGGTAGGATCTTACGATCCATGTTACGATTTAACATTTTACGATTTTGCATCCCCCTTTCAATCCTACATAAAATCTCGATCTTAGCTACCTTGATGGTGCCTCGTCGTACTTTTTGATTGTTAAGGGTCCATTAGTAACAAGCTTGAAGCTTAGTATGTTTTAGCTTCAGGAGTTGTGTAAGAAATCTAGACAATACCTAGTATATCTTTATTATATCTTAGAATGTCAAAGTATCTTAGATGGTTTATTAAAATTAGTTTTCAAATTCTTTTTTATTTCAAGGTTTATTTCCTTATTTTATTAAGATTACAATTTTATATGTTATTACCAATAGGGGTTAGTACTTTACGTTTGAACCACATCATAAAATATCATCAATATACCTACTATTATTTTTTGATTTGGCTCCTCTAAAGTGAGCAGATTGGTAAAGTGCAAAAATGAGGGATTAATCACCCTTGGATCAATAGCTTCCATCACTAAATGATCCAAGGGTAGTTAACCCCTTACTTTAGAGAAGCCAAATTCAATATTTTTAGCCCCTATTCTCCCTTTCTTTCTTCCTACCTAAAACCCATTATCTCTAGGGCTGAACCAAAAAACCAGTTTAACAAAACCAAACTTTAACCAAACCAAACCACACTTAAAAAAACCGATATTACACAAATGGATTTAAAACCAAACCATATTATAACCAGACTGAAGAAAACCAATTCTTTTAAATAGTTTTAAAACTCAAACTGGTTTTCCTTTCCCTAGCATAACAGTGGTAGCTAGCACATGACCATTCTTCTCCAATCAATTTTGACTCTGCCACCGTCGATTCAACTCCGCCACCTTCAACCAACTACGTCGCTGTTGATCCACTCTGGCATCGCCTCCCTTAAGCCTATCACCATGACACTCCTTCGTTATTTCCTTGCCCACATCGCATCACTAACTGTTCCCTTCACCTCTTGTTTGCGATGCTATAATGTGCTTTTGGATGTGCTGTAATCTGGAATTGGTATGTCGTACCTCCAATGCCGACCATAGCCACTGTCAACGGTCACATTGCTGCCGCCGCCAGGTTCCTCTTCGATATCTGCCACAATTGCGTCCTCATGAGGAGCACGCTTCGCGATCTGAGGATCAGCAATGACGTTCAGTACATGCAGGAGGGGATCTTGCACTGCCACTGCTGAACTACTTCGTTGTTTTGATCTGTTCTCCGGCTGCAATGCGTGACATTATGCTGGGTGGCGTGAAGGTCTTGAGGTGGAAGGTGCGAGGAAGAGATCTGAACTAGGTGCTGAACTGGTTTTTTTCTTTTTTGTTACAAGTGTTGGTTTAAAATTTGGATTTTTGGCATTAAAAAACCGGTTCAATCTCCTCTTAAACTGGTGTGGTTTGGATCTTGAACAAAAAATATGGATCAGATTGGTTTTGGTTTGGTTTCTTCCAAAATCCAAACCATGAACACCCCTAATTATCTCAACACATTTGTAATTGATTATACTCACTGGCTTCACTCAAACAAGTATAAATAACACTAGACAGTTCAAGTCACACCACCTATATACTTTGTCCTTGTCATCACATAGAAAGTCAACACATTCATTTACAAACTTGAAAGCATTTTTAACTAGCAGGCATATTAATACACCATCATAAAGCAAAGATGCCACAAATACAAACAAAGCAAATCATCATTGTCTAAAGTCTACACTAAAGTTCTTTTTCACACATCTCTTGCCAACAAGAAAGACTGTAGCGTTTAAGAATTTCTGGGATTTCAAAGTTCCAACAGGTACTTTTCATCACTTTAACCAAAGGGGTTTAAGGAGTCAGTTGACATCTTGATTATCCAAAATAGATTCAAAGGACGGTGTGACAAGAAGAAAACAGAGGAAGCATCCTGGGAGTAATCATTATGACCTTACTTTGTCTTGCAACTTACAGAGATTAGGGAGGGGAAAATGACTGGCATAACAATAAATAAATAATTTTTCAAAATAAAACAAAAAACAGTTAGCTTTGACAAGACACTTACAAGAAACAAGAAATTTAGATGATTGACTTCAACTTGCTTTCATCATAAACAATGCTAGTTAAATCAAAGAGCTAGGGAAAAAAATTAAGCATAATCAGTGTCAGAAATAGTATAAAAAATTAATAGTCATCTAGATTTTTGTACAAAAGAAATAACTGCACATAGGTAGTATTTATTCTTATTTATTGTAAATGATTGTTGTATACAAATGCATTGTAAGTGTTCATCACTTAGGCAATTCACTAGAACTCTAAACCTTGCTCCACTAAGTAGGCCGGCAACATGGATCAAGCTACGCCATAGAGCTCTATCATATATTATATTCATGTTAAAACCATTGATATTTAAATCCCTTTTGATTATTTCCCCTATAGTTTTCCTCGTTTTCCTCCATATCTTTTTATGGTACTATTTTCCATTTGGTCCACTCTCCTTACTAGGTCCTCAATTGGTCTCCTCTAAACATACCCAAATCACCTGAGGCAAGATTCTCCCATCTTCTCTATGATAGGCGCCACCCCAATTTTCTCTCGAATGCATTCATTCCTTATTTTATCATGTCTTGTGTAGCCACTCATCCATTGGAACATTCTCATCTCTGCCATATGTAACTTATTTTCATGTTGACCTTTTACCGTCAAACATTTAATCCCATACAACAAAGCTGGTCTTATCGCTCTACGGTAAAATTTACCCTTAAGCTTTAGTGGTACTTCTCTAGCACAATTAAGACCTCAAGCCCCTCTCTACTTTGACCATCCCACTTGAATCCTATGGTTAACATCTCCATCTATCTCTCCATCATCTTGAGTAATAGAACCCAAATATTTAAATTTTGTGACTTGTGGTACGATATTATCCCAAGCTTCACTTCGAAGTTAGAATATGTGTCCCCTATGGTAAACTTGCACTCCATATACTACCTTACTTTTGCTTATATGAAACTCAAATACCTTCAAAGCTTTTCTCCACAGCTTTAACTTTATGTTTATTTCTTCTCTCAATTCTGCTATTAAGGTCTATAACGTCAACAGGCATAAACCAAGGGACTCGACCTTGATTATGTTCCGTAAGTACATCCAAGACCATTGTGGAAAGATATAGACTCAAGATTGACCCTTGGTATAGTCGATATGTATAGGAAAATCCTATTACTCTATCTTGAGCCTTCATGCTAGTTGTGACCCCATTATACATATCTTGGATTGCTTGGATATAGTCTCTCTAACTCCCTTCTCTCCAAGGCTTTCCATAGAACTTCCCATGCCACCCAATCATATGCCTTTTCCAAATCAATGAAGGTCATATGTAAATCCTTCTAATCTCTCCAATATCACCCGATCAATCTTCGCAATAAGTAAATCACCTCCATGGTAGACCTTCCAACCATAAAACCAAATTGGTTTTCTGCGATATCTCTCGTCTAAGTCTCAACTCAAATAATGCCTAGTATCAACAAAATTAAAATTAAAAATATTTAAATAGATTTTATTTTAAAATACAGCTGAGTAGTTGAGCTTTTATGATTATTTTATAAGCCTTATAGCAAAACAAATGACTCTTAACAAAATAAAAAGAGTTATGTTGTTTGTACTCATGCCAACTCACACCTCATCCACCAAACTCCACTTAAATAGGGTCACATCTCATCCAATGATGAATGAGGTGAGTGGCATGATGCCCATATCCTATGGGTACAAATAATATTTTCCAAATAAAAAACCAAGTTTTATATCAAAGAAAGGTTAAAGAGAACATTTTTAATCTTAAAGAATACATTTTAATTTTAAAAAGTGGTAGAAGCCACTAGAAAGCAACCCTCTATAAAAGCACAAGAGGTAGAGAGGATAAAAACAAATAGGATTTTCAAACAACATAATCAGCACCCACCCAAATGAAGAAAACCCCATAGCTGCACACAATTCTATTTCACCCCATTCCCCAATTGCACTTTCCACAACCCAAGTAGAGAACAAAAGTTGAGGCCCACACAAACTATAAATCACAGGAAGTTAAAGCACAATGTTTCACTCACGAACAAGGTTGAAGTAGCACAGATGAGGTCGCACAATGAACGCCAACATCTCGCAGCACCACAAATGAGGTCAAACCACCAGCCTGGACTTGTTGCACCTCATCATGGTCACTATGGTGTTCACATCTTCAGTAAATCTTAGGGTTCCAGCAACTTCAAATGAAATTTGGGGATGGGTAAACTGGGGTGGATACATGTTTTGGGGCTCAGCTAGGAATATTCTCTGATTACCCAACACAACATCCACACCCGGTGGCTGAAGTTAGAACATAGGAGGTGCACGAGTTCACGAATTTTCTGAGGTAGCACGCGATCCATCACCGATCCCACCAAAACATGTTCGGAGCTAGGAACACGATTGGAGAGACAAGGGAAACACGTAAAGTCGTACAATCCTACGACTTGAATTGCGAATTTGATAACCATGCATTTTATGATCGATAAATCGTTGAATCTTAAACTCTTATCAAATTGTAAGTATTGTATTGCGATTCATGCAATGCTAGCTACCATGCTATCTGCCACTTAACTCGTTTTCCCCTTGCATGCAGATTATCTCTAATTATGACACAAGGATAAACTTACAATGTAATAGATAACAGTCAAGACCAAGCCTGATGCTCCTGCAGTGATGCACATGTAGCTTAATGTGTACAAAGCTTTTGATAAAGGAATTCCTGAAAAACTTTATGGTTGTTAGCTGGAGAATAGACCATATCTTAAGCTTATGAAATTTAAAATTGGTAGTACCTAATATCTCCAGAATATATCCCACTAGCAATAGACAGAAGGAAGACACAGACCAAAGAAGTACCCTCTGCTTATGGCCCTGAATGGAGAAGACAGTAGTAGATATAATTAAACATGATCTATCCAAGAGAAAAATTTTACATCTCCCACCTCCATATTAAAAGAAAGGCACTGAGATTGGATTCTTATGCATAGTAAAAGAGTCACGGCCCAGACCTGCAAAAGCACAAGTATGTGCCCAAATTGCAACCCACGAAACATGTAATTGCCGCCATCAGTGAACTGGAAGATTTAAGAAAAGAAATTAGGAACTGATACATTAATAAGAATTTAAGGATGTCAAAAAACAACAAAACCTTACGGTCATGGGCCAGCCCAATAAAAAAAAATATGGGATGCGCCAACATTTGTTGGCCCAATCTAAATCTGGACAGGTTTGGGTCCAGTTCAGATTTAGCCTGGCCCCAGCAAAATTAAAGATGAACCCTGCCAGGCTCAAGGAGCAGAGTGCCACTTCCAAAAAATCACAAAAATTTAATTTTATCTTGAACAAGAATGCTTAGTTAAGGGACTAATTGATCATGTATTAGGATGCCTATAATTGAATTCCAGTCTAATCTCAAACATAAAATACCCATACAAGAGAGAACAGTGATAAATGAGGAACAGAACATAAACCAAGTCCTCTGCAGAATGTATGCATGTATATTGGTTATTGGGGATTCAAATAATAAGATGTAACCATAGCATTTTCAATGACACTGGAGAAATGATAAAAGAGAAGGAAAAAAGAGAGAGCAGGGACAACTTCTTGACCTCAAAATGCCCTCCGGGTCAAATGGTGCCAAGCACCATCCAGGTGAATCTGGAGGCAAGGGTCCATAGTCAGGAGAATTAACACTACACTCCTGAAAATGAAAAAGAGGTCCAGAATAGTATCATTTGATGGATAAAACAAATGAATTTCAAGTTCCAGTAGATTCAATACAGGAGCTATCTGAGAGTAAAAATAACCTTTGTTCTTCTATATACAGGACGCTGATACAAATGATGTTCACCAAGAATTAATCTATCAATAAATCCCACTGCATTGCATGGAGGATCAAGACTGCCTCTGACTTCACAATGAACCTGGCAAAGAAATATTGTGTTGCATTTATTCTCCATGAAAAGGGAAAATACAAGCACAAGATAAAAAATAAAAAAAGAAAAGGAAAAATTGAGCCATCATAATACTTGAAGAATGAAAAAAAATACCATCCATCATAATGTGTACTGCATACATCCGTATTTTCTAACGTATGTCTATGACTATCACTCAGTTTATATTATTATCATTCCAGTAGGTTTGTTTCATCACTCTCTACAAAGCATGATGCATTGATGCTGGTCTCTGAGGGTTCACCTTTCACGAAATGCAAACTTGAAGTTCCATTTTAAAAAATTCAAAGGTCATGGATTAGTCAAAGAGATGTTTCAGGCTTTTCGGAACCACAAAGCAGAAGCTCTTAGGTCATCCAGCACTAACTACTTGATAGTCTAAGCACACTGTCATGGTAGGTGTTGGGCCAATATTTCAATAGCTCTAATAGAGTTTAAGAATGCAGAGTGTGTAATAAGGTTTTGTCTTGCATCTAATTTAGCTCTTTGTACATACAAATGGTGTACATGCACACGAATGTTCATATTGATTAACCAAGTCACTTATTTAAGAAACAGTATGGCAGCATAAATATGCAACTTGAAACAGAATACAAATTTTAAGCAATCTGTTGTATGAGAAAATACACAAGGTTTAAGACAGTGCACAATGAATACCTCTACTATTATAAGAGAGATTCTTCCTCTCCAACAAAAATGGGGAGGGGGATTTATAAATTATATAATTGACACAGCTGCTAAAATGGAAGTATTGGCTATAACCATTAGGAAAACAAATTACATGTTTATTTCATCTACTGGAGGGAATGGGTAGTAAAGTAAGTTATTTGCACATAGGGATGACAATTTTCCCCACCACTCAAGGATTTGCTCCACGGCCCCTTTGGGGCTCTAAGTTTGGGATTTTTATCCCACAGGACTGCCCCATGTATGAGTTTATTAAAATACCCTTAATAACATTATAGATATAAAGATGTCTATTTTAGCATTTTTACTTTATTATATTAATCTTTTAAAAAAAAACCTAAGTCCAGCCAAATTTATATGACTGTTATTTTTTAATTTTATTATATTCTTTTCTGGATTATTTATTTGTTTGCGGAGACTTGTGGGTAACTAAGAAATGCGAGAATCGGGTACAGGGGCAGCCTCCACCCTGCGCAAGTGCTATCTTTATTTGCACAACAAAATGAACTGAAACCACAGCCAACAAAGTTCATAATGTCTTTTCAGCAATCAAGATACAGTGACAAAACCATGCCAACCTACATTTTGAGTGACAGATACTGGGCCAGACCAAAGCAATTTAGAATAATCGAACTTCCAATTTGGAACATAGAGGCCATAAAGCAAGCAAAGGTACACCAAGCAAAGTAGGACAGAAAACATCCTGCACAAAGACACAATTGGTTAGCACGAACGAATATCATAAGGCCAGGAAAAGTGCCGTGCATAGACGTTAATTGGATGCGGAGAGCCTGAAAAGTTTTAAAAATATGTCAGGCTTTTGCTTATCATAAAGGTTATGCAGTTGGCCTGAGTGCTTGACAATATGAAAGAATTTCTTTTGGATATCAAATTCTCAACTAGTCAGACCAATCTTTCATAACTAAGTTCAGTTCCAAACAAGGTTGTAGAGATGGCAAGATGATAATTTTTCCAAATTTTCATCTCTAGAGGTTACAATCCAATCAAGAAATGAAACCTATTTGAATAAATGAAAAACATATATCTTAAACAAGCTTGCATCTCAAGAAAGTCAAGCATAGTGAACTGCAAATAAAAAATATCCATCACAAGAGATTTCATTTCACACTAGAATGTCAAAATAAATTTAAGGCCACTATAGAACCCCAAATAAAGTGCATCATTCATGATTCAAGTCCAGGACATCTGGGCAGAATCTGGATCACTATGTGATGAGATACAAAACTCATACACAACAATGCAAACCATGATATGAGAAAATCATAAAGAAACATGGCATTGGTAGGTATTTTTTACAGTGACAGTCAACATGGGAATTCAAATTTTTATTCGCATGATCAGCCATTTGGAAGCATCAAAGACAGAAAAAGAAAACTAACCACTGCACAGAGTATTTCCTCATGAAAGCAACAGGTGAGTCAACCAAAATATTGTTGTTCACGAGCCATATCTCAGATATTGAGGCCAAGAAATATCCAATAGATATCCTCTGCATATCATACAAGAAAATTATGTATCAAATTGTACACACCATTATAAACTAATTGCCACCTTTTTAGTTTGTTGATTATTGCCACATTTTTCTCTAATGTAACTCCTACCCATAACAGGATAATCAATTTCAAAACTAAACGACTCTTCTAGTTACTGCAAATCTACAACCATCCTTGAATAAAATCTGATCAGTGAGAAAACTTCCTCGGTACAATATGCCGAGCATTGACATTAACAGTCATGGAGTGACATGATAAAAATAATCATTCCATGTTCATTATAGCCATTCATCAGAAAAAAGTGATTTCACAAAGCAGCATTGAAACTGTCAATTATCAGCTGCACAAAGTAAATCACAGAGAAAATAACATGTACAACAATATATCAAACCTATTGAATTAGAAACAACCCAAAAAGAAAAAATAGTTAAACAGCAAGGGCAAACTACTTCACTAGTTGCAGCTACCTGAAGTACACCAAGCCAGCGTATCTTGCTCAAATCAACTCCATATGTTAAATAGTCCCGCCCATGGAAATACCCACCTATGAGTAAGTTTCAGAATGAAAGATTAAAGAAACAGCTATCAATTGTATCATTTAAAGAGCTACATGATGATACCAACAAAGCATTAGCGAATTATGCATGCTGCAATTACATAGATTTAATTAACAATGAATAACAAGAAGCGCCAAAGCATACAGGTGAATTTGATATGTCATGTTTCAGCTGTAGCAATGAAAAGGTAATGACATGGCAATAAAGCAAGAGAACACACCCTGTAGCAAAAGCCCCAAAAGGAAAAGCTTGATTGTCCTTAATATCACTTTTTTTGTGGCATTTGGTTTGCTAGAGACTTTCTGACAAATATGCAAAAAGAAGAAAATAATTACAAAATTGTTCAAAATTTTGGTTCTTTTATCATTTGTATTTACATAAGAAAGCTACTGCACAATATCCAAGCAATCACTTGTCAAAATCTCATACCTTGAAGACCAGACCAATTGAAACACCGACCCCAAAGAGAAAAAATGGCATTACAAAATCTGCAAGTGTTACCCCAAACCATGGAGAGTGATTCAAAGATGGGAAAGCTCCTCCCACATCATCCACTAAGATCATCAACTACATTATAAAAGAAATTGTATATTAGAGGGAAAACATTGACTTAACAAAGGAATAAAAAGTTTAAAGAGATTTTAATTTAACTTATTATGACATAAGTCCAGGAAGATAGTCTAATCCAAAAGACTATCATATTGGGTGAAAATGCCTCACGAGTCATTACCGCCCAACTAACCCCGTATGTTTGGGATGAAGGGTTTTGGTGGGAAAGGAAAGGTAAATGTTTTTCATTTCAAGTAAATACTTTTTAATCTATATATCATCATGAGACATTCTCATCATCCCTTTTTCAGCTTTATAACCACTTCACGTCTCTCTAAATTCAAAAATAAAAAACTTTCGAATCCGTTTACTTCATTTTCAAAATTAATTACAACAATGCAATTTTATTGTTTTTAGTGTTTAGGAAACAAGATAAAAGAAAGTTGAAACTTTTTGAAATAATTTTGACAGCAGAAAATTAAAAAAAAAATACATTATCAAAACCCTGCAATCCAAAAATAAGGAGTTGAGTTAGTGGGGTAGACACATCATATATTTTTCCCACCGATAATTATTGCATCCCTGCAATCCAAAAATATTGACACAATTGACACCCTATTCTCGCACTTTATTCTGGCAAAAATTCGAGTTGTGTAGCATTGTTGAACCCACAAAGCATCCCCAGGAAAGGTTAGTAACATAACCTAGCATATAGGTAGCCCAACTCTAAATAGAAACACCAACGACCATACTTTAGTACCAAATTGACTTCTTTTACTTGCTCAAACGTGACACTAGCAGTGGTTACATAAGACTAGATAGCGAAGAGTAATCAAATCCAGGTATGGTGGAGTGATAGCCAAAGCAATACATATATGACCATTTATTGAGTAATAATAGAAAAAAAAAATAAATCCTCAATTAGTGGCGCTTTGTTGTGGTTCAAGCAATGATCATGAAACAATTAAGGAAGGAAATGAAACGGGAGAAAGAGTTGAAGAGAGAGGATGAACCGCGACGGTTAGACCGCGGAAGACATCGAGAGAAGCGAGGCGTTGGTTAGGGATGATGGCTTTATCTGCCAAGGGAAGGATGGTGTCTTCATTTTGATGGGCGGCGGTGGAGTTTGTGTGAGCGACGAGAACTGAGGAACAGTCGTGATTTGGAAGAAGAGGTGTTCGTTGCTCATCTGCAACTTCTATTTGACTCTGACTCTGAGTCGACATTTCCCAGCGAACTCACACATTTCCCCGCTTCTTTTTACTACTATTTATCTATCGGAGGAATAGTTGCTGCAGAAATGCCTATTTACTAGCGGCTTGCCAGAGCAGCGTTTGCCCTCAAGACGCTTTTTTCTTTTTCTTTTATATATATGTTATCGTAAAACTGAAGGGTAATCGTAAAACTTAAGGGGAACATATTAGACAACAGTGATAGACAAATCGTGTTTGATTAATTTTATTTTATATTCAATACTTGAAAGTTAAAGATAGAGATTGTTCAAATGATTAATATTTTTAAAAGTAGCTTGTAACGTTCTAAATCAAATATGTCAAATAAAGTTTGAATCCACAACTGATGTAAATTTTTAAGTTGTATTCTCAAAACATATAAAGGATACATTTAACAATAACTCATACTAGTTAAAATCTTTTTGATATAGCTCTTTCTTTCATCAACAGTTAAAAATATATCATATAATTGATCTAGTAATATTTGGTCTTGGGAAAAGGATGATTTTCAAATTCTTCAATAGTATCTAATATATCTTTTTCATGTTTTCTCAATTTTCTCAATGCTCTTCGTAATCTATAACAAGGAAACATAATTTAACATAAAACTTACAAGATAATGATCCTGATAAACTTCAAAACTTTATTGAATACTTCAGGATGTTTGCACAAATATGATACAAAAGAGGTTCTGGAGGGACTGAAATGAGGAAGGCTATTACTTCAGAGCTTATGCTAAGGCTTAGTGAGAATTTTACCGATATCTTACTACCTTGGCTTAGCCTTTTATAGAGGCCAATTGCACTATGTTGCTTACATCATGATGAGTTCATAAGATTCTTACATGATTACAAAGGACAAAGCTAGTAACTTTTACTTTATAGCCTTTTGACTTTTATATTTGTAATAATTAGCTATATATCTAGGCTTTTTGACAAATTGGTGCATGCTTCATCATTACACTTGTCTTGTTCTTCTTTTGTGACTTTGTCTTTCACTGTTCAGATGCTGCGACACTTTGGTTGATTCTTATCCATATATTTATTGCAATTGTCTGATCTTTCGTATCTTCAAAATAATGACCTGGACTAGAACAAATTTCTTCGTCATTTCTGACTTTGCTGATATTACTTTAATCCGTTCTTGAATTTCTTCTTCTAAAGTGGCTAGGCTAGTGCCGCCAATAATTGTTGCTTCTGCTAAAACCTGGATTCTTTTTGAAGTTCAGCTGTCTTTGAGGTGCTTGATGAGGATGGGGTCTTTTATCATGCGAATGGGATAACCATGCATCAATAGCTTTTTCCTGATTAATTTTAAATCAAATACTTCCCACCATCGAACTTTTATAATTTTTACTAAGAATTGGATGCTATTATCTTCTTCCATTTTCGCTGAATTATATTCCCATTGCATTATCCAGGGTACACCTAAACAAGTGACAAATGAGATCAATTTCATTTCTGGTACAAAGGATATCATAGCTTTCCAATATTCATATCCCATTGCTGTTTCTTTGGGAAGATAGCTAGAATAGGTCCAAAATCATGAAACCACTTAAGAAACCATTTAGGGAATTGTAAAGAGATTCCTTTTTAAACCAAAAGAACCATGAATGGGATTAGGTGAGAAATCTAGTACATGATGCCAGGCTTCTATGTAATCAAAGTAATTATAATCCTGAGGCTCAAATTCTCGAGTAAATTCTTTAGTTGGTAGAGAGCTGATTCCAATCTTTTATGGTCAAGATCTTTATAATCTTAAGTTTGGAATGGGAGATCCTGGGATCACTTTTATCAACTACATGGGTAACTTCTACAGAATCAATATCAACAAGGATATATTCGTAAAATTTTTGGGTCTTTTGAGGATGGGTTGGTACATAGTGGAATGGCTTTGGGAATAGCTACTTATACATGGTTTTTCAGTCTACGTAAACCATTCTTTTTCTATGGTCATGACTGGTAAGGAATTTAGTTTTTCAATATAGGAATGGTCTTGATATGTGGGCTTAGTCAAAAATAATTGAGAAGGTGTTACTGGCTGAGGACTTTTAAACTTATTTTGAGAAGATATATCAGGAAAGCTTTTAACAACCTGTGACATGGTCATAGACATATTTAATGCAGCTGGTAGATGCTTTTTTATGGTTCCTAGGAGAACCATAATTATCTCTCGTGTTTGGATTCTGACTCATGTGGGCAGAGCCTGCAAAATTCTCTTGTAAGGAAACCTGGTAAAGCATTCTTATCTCCTTTGATATGTATGATATCAAAATCAAAACAAGACAAAAGTGCTTGCCACCTAGCAAAAATATGTTTAGAAACAAGATTTTTGACATCTTTTTGTAAAACATTTGGGCTACTTTGCAATCTGTTTTTACTAAAAACTTTTTATTAAATAAATCATCCTGAAATTTAGTAATACATAATACTATAGATAAAATTTCTTTTTTAATTGTGGAATACTTTTGCTTGTGCTGGATGCCAAATACCTGAATGATATTGGACAACTTGCTCTTTTATGGAATTTGGGAGGACTTGCTTAAGGATCCCACCATATCCTATATTGAAGCATCTGTTTCTACGATAAGGAGGCTGAAAGGTCTGGTATTCCTAAACACGGAAGACTTTTAACAATACTTTTGACTTTAACAATGGTCTACTCATTTCTTCATCCCACGGAGGGATTCTTCCTAAGATGTTCGTATAACGAGGCACATATAACTCTAATATTGGGAATAAAATCTGCTACATAATTCAAACAACCTAAGAATCTTTGTAATTGTTTTTTATTTTTT
Source organism: Dalbergia oliveri (assembly GCA_030441495.1). NCBI lineage: Eukaryota > Viridiplantae > Streptophyta > Magnoliopsida > Fabales > Fabaceae > Dalbergia > Dalbergia oliveri. The sequence continues at coordinate 18,706,322 of JAMLFY010000016.1, forward strand.
ATCTCATTCAAAATTTTTCTGTAAATTCTATGGATCTCTTAATAGGTGTAAATGTTCCTTGATGTATTTCATAACCTAGAAATTTTACTTGAGTCTGAAAGATTTTCATTTTTCTAGCTGATACAACTAATCCATTTTCTTTAATTATTTCGATAAATTTTTCTAAATGTTTAATGTGCTAATTAATTCCTTTAGAAAAGATTAAAACGTCATCTAAATATACAATAGAGAAGTTCATATATGGATAGAAAATATTATTCATTATTTCTTGAAATTCACTGGGAGCATTTTTAAGTCCTTGTGGCATTACATTCCATTCGTAATGTCCAAAGGGTACTACAAAAGCGGTATATCGATCTTCTTCTTTTACTGATATTTGATAATATCCAGATTTCATATCAAATTTGGAGAATATATTAGCTTTATTTAATCTCTTAATTAAATCACTTTTATTGGGTAAAGGATATCTAATCCATTTTAAAACTTTATTTAATGGCTTATAATTAATTACTAATCTAGGGCTCCTCTTTCTATTTCTGATGCTTTCATAACATAAAATCCTGAACAACTCCAGGGTGATTTAGAAGGTCTAATTAATCCTTTTTCTAAGTATTCCTGGATTTCCTTTTTATAGTATGTCAAGTATTCCTCATTCATCTGTATAGGTCTAGCTTTAGTAGGTATGTCTTTTTCTTTAAATCCTTCTTCATAGGGTAAAGATATTTCATGAATTTTCCTATGATGAAAAGCCATTGGATTGTTATCACAGATTTCTTTTTCTATTTTCTCTACAAAATGCTTTATAATTTTTTGTAATTTATCGATTTTAAGTTGTTCTTCTATTTTTTTATAATAAATTTCTTTATGTAAAAGATTAATCTGTTTTTGTTTCTGATGAACTAATTTTTCTTCTAATATGGAGACTTCTTGTAACAGATTTAATTCTTTTTTCTTGGGAGGTTCTAGGAATTCAAAAAGAATTGGGTTATCTGGTACTACATGTGTTTCTACACCTTTTTCAGGAGTCCAAAATGGATATAATAAACATATAAAAGGGGTTCCTAGGATTATAGTATTTACAATATTTTTTACTAATACGAAGGATGTCTTAAAACAAATTTTATTTTTACAAATCTTTGCATTTGAAAGTTTATACTTAATTTTTAATCCAGTTCCACTTGCTTCTGATACATTTTCAGTAGTTTTTTCATAATATTTGGTTGGTATTATTCCTTCTTGTATGGCATTTATATCAGGACTGAGTCTACTAGAGCTATTAAATCAAATCTCTCATTTGTAATTATCAAAGTAATTTGTGTCCACCATTTATGTGTAGTTATAAGACTTAATATATTAATAAAGGGGTAGAACTTTCTTCTGGTTCTTTTATAATTATAGATTTTGATTTTTGATTATGTATTATTTGTTCTCCTTCTAATTTTAATAATCTATATTCTAAGTTAATATGTTCTTTAAGTTTTGAAATTTCTTTTTTTAAATTTTTAATTTCATTCTGTAGATCTTTTACAGTCACGTTTTCTTTAGAGGATTTAAACCTACTAAATACTTCTTTCATTTCTATGGGTGTTATTTCTTTTCTTTGTTTTTCTTCTTTAGAAATTAATTCATTTAATTATTGTAGAAATTCATTCTTTAATGGGGAATCTTCTAGTTTATCTATTATAGATATTAAGACTGAGGTTTGATCACTGTTAATACATTTAAACTTTTATCCATCCAGTTTTCGCAATTACAAAGTCCTGGTCCTAAACAATATTTTTCTTCTTCCTTTATCTCTATTCTTTTGAGAAAACCTTATCTATTTGGAAAATTTCATTATCTTCAGTTTCTTCTTTACTAATCATCTCTTCTTCAGATTTGGTTCTGGTTTGAATTAATAAATATATTTAATAATGTTTGTTTTAATTCTTCATTAGTTAATTCGTTTATTTTTTGTTGTACTCGACAACTTTTTGCAAAATGTTGAATTTTCCACATTTCCAACATACATTTTCCTTTTTAATAACTTTCTTAGGTCTTGGCTTTACATAAGGTTTATTATAATTTTGGGGTTTTTTGAGCATATCGTGGTTTATAAAATTTTCGAGGGTTATTAGACCTTGCATATTTCCCTTGTTTCTTAATTTGTCTTTTATGTTGTCTACTTGGAGCTTTTAAAGGATCTATTCCATATTGCTGGCAAAAGGTTCCTAATTCCCTTCTATTGGTTATTTTTTCTTTTTCATTTTATTTTGTAACTTCATATCCGTACATACTTCTATTTATGTTTCAACTACAATATTATGTATTTGTCCAAAGGTTAAGGTATCATATGGGATTTGGCAACCATAATGAGTTTGTAATTTTTGTATGACTTTTACAGCGAATAGATTAGGTAAAGCGCTATAAATCTTTCTTTCCAAAATGAGTTACTAGCATCATTTCTCATCATAACTTTAGATATAAATACATCTTTATACCATCTATAATCAATATAGTTGGACATCTTAAATTTAATAATTGAGTTCCTATCCTTTCTCTAAAAATACTAGGATCTCCTATAAAATTTTTAATTATAGAAACAATTAAGGTTGTTACCGCATCTGAAATTACTTCTATTCCTTCCTGTTTTACACTATTTAATATAGTTTCTCTATCTGTTGAGTTAAGAAATTATCCCACCATCCTTTTAATTGTCTAGTAAATCCATGTATTATTATTATGGCAGTTTCTTTTAATAATCCGCTAGATTTTAAGGTTGTAGAAAACATAGCTATTTGGCATGTTTGATCTAATATAGCTTGTTCACTCATTCCATCTATATTCCATTCTTCTATATTTCCGCCTGAATAAGTATTTTGATACTATATACCTCTTTCTTCATAACCTATATCAGAGGGGTTGGTCTAGGATAATAATTTCGAATTCTAGGATTTACTCTATGAGTAGTTAATTTCATTATTTCTGAGTCTAAGGTATTTATCTCTTTTTTAGTAATATTTAATCCTTTAAGTTTTTCCTTAATATCTTCTATATCCATTTCTATTTTCCTATTGGGTTTTAGAATTCCTGAACTACTTTCTATTTTATAAATAGGAGTTTCTATTAATCTTGGAATTGAATTATTTTTAAGCATACTTGAACTAGTTGAACTAGTACTGTTTTGTTCACTTTTTCCTTCAATTCTTGTTAATTGATTACTCATTATTTCTAGCATGGTATTAGAGTAATTTAGCTGTTGATGTATCTTTCTTATATTCGTCTTGTCTACTATTCCACTTTCACTAACAATGTCTTTATACTTAGCCATTTCTATATTAGTGTTTTCAGATAGTCTTAGTAGTACATGTTCTTTTGGTGGATATTTTGATTCTATTATTTCCGCTTTAGTTTCCCAAGCCGTAGTAGTTTTTACCAAAGGACAAAATTCCTTTCCTTTATTATAAATATTTTTTAACCAATCAAAGAAATATAGATTAATCTCGTTATCTTCCATATATTGATAAAATATCTTTCTAATTTCTAAGGTTTTTTGTGTACTAAAAGTATTAAAAAACCATTATCTTATTTCTTTATTATATTCAGCTTCAAAATCTTTTCTTATCCATTCTTTATCTATTTCAAAAGGTTCTTTTCTGGTTAAAGTATTTAATATTTGGGAAGCTGTAGGGAATATTGAGTATCCTCTTAAATTGGAGTTGCAATTCTAGCTCTACTATTATTTATTCCTACTAAGTCAATATTAATGGTTGAATTATCTATTGAATGTCTAGAAGTTTCTGAGTTGATAGTATGAGATTCTGGTATTTGTATAGACTTTGATCTATTCATTCTTAATCTAATATTATTTCCATCTTGAATTATTTCCCTTACTTGATTATGTTCTATTTTTTTGGGTTGTACTACATCTTGTAACACCCATTCTTCTGGAATATTTTTTACTACTTCAGTGTTTTAACTTTTTAGGAACTTGTACTGTGGTCTTGCTTAAATTAGCTTGGACTAGTATGGTTTCATCTCTAGGAGATTGCTTCAAGGCTCTAAAATTATAATCTATTTTTGTTACTTTATAATATACTCTATATATTATTTGAAGAGGATCATACTTTTCATCTATTATGTTATCAGGGGTTTTAACATATAATTTTATAGCTTCTGCCGTATAATCATTATTTATATTCATGGCAAAATTAGGATAACAATTAAAATATAGGACCATCATGGCAATTACTTTCTAATGTCACTATTAAGGAGTCTTTAAAATTTTTAAATCTTATATCTCTCAATATTACTAATATGGGAGTATTTACTCCTAACTTAAAGTTTGGTTTTCCTGCTACTTGGATTAATCCTATGTGAATAAAATTAAATCCTTTCTCTCTATGATCTTTTAACTTTTCATTTTCTAATATATTTATTATGTTATTATTACTTGTACCAGGATAACTATATTCTAATATATGTATTTCTTCATCTCTCCTTTGCCATATATGTTGACTTTTATATACTTCATTTTTTCTAATTATAGGTATCGACCAATTATGTAATCTTTCTTCAATTTTAGCTATTTGTAATTCTAATAAGGAACTATTATTACTAGAGGAGGAAGCTTCTTCATTATTTGTCCTTACTACTATCTCATTATTTCTTCCTAAGTTTAGATTACTTAGAGTTCTAAGAAGTCTTGCCATTAATCCTATCAGAGTTTTATGTTACGGGACCACCTTGACCAACATCCTAGGTCTTAGGACCACTACACCAACGTATACACACCTCTACTACACTACACTTTGATTCAGACTAATAACAAACACTTACTTAGAATCTAAATAACAAACCTAGCTAAAGAAATAATTTTAATAACCTATATATATATATAGATATATTGGTACTCATATAATTAAATAGTTAAATATGGTTTTGATATTATTATAAAAGTTATAAATTTTAAATCAAATATTAATAACTTAAATTAATGTGACACGTACCTAATTTTTAACCATAAATAACCAATACGAATACCTTTAAATTTTATAAAGTATCAGAAAAAGCACCTTTAAATAATATAATATAGTAATAGAAATTTTAATTTTTGCAAATAGGAAATTTAAGAAGGCAAATAAGAACCTTAATTTGGGGAGAGAGAAAAAACAATAACAAGCATAATCCCCCTTTAATTTGATGATGAAATGATTATGACTTGCTCTCATATGCATATGTAAATATTATGAATTTATCATGTAGACCTAATGATGATATTATGCATATGTAAATATAAGTGCTCATAATGGATGCTCCTATATGAAAAGAAAATTGAGATCATGAGTGATATGTGTGCTTGATGCATTAAGAAGCTCAAAAATTGATGTTAATGCATATATAATTGTGATGCTTATGTGAGCTCGATGATGATGTATGTCACGACCTAATATGGGAACATGACCGGCACATAAGAAATCTAATCCTCATGTAAGCCTCGTGTAACATCCTACCAAGTATAACATCATGCTTAAGCCATGACATCGTACTCAAGAGTTGTTACTTGTTAATTAGCGACCTTTCTTAATTATCTATAGCAAGAATCAATCGAATCGTTTAGTAACTAACTAGTGGTTCTATCAAAATATATAACAAGGAAACAAAGTATTTATTTAGTACAATTCAAGTATAAAAGGAAGCTCTTCTATGAGCTTTAGTACATATCTGTTCTTTACTATATTTAGGATACATGTACATATCTAAGTACAATAGATACAAGTCTCTACAACTAAGTTACAGAATTCCAATTCAGTCTTTCTTGTAGGGCTTCACTTTCTCTGAATTAACCTGGAGACGACATGGAAACAAACACATAGGGGTGAAAATTCTAAAATTCTCAGTAGGGCATCCCCAAAACATATAATGAAACTCATGCCATCGTTATCGTCCCAACCACTTCGGTTTATTAGTAAAATTGTGAGCATGCAACATATATCAAAAGTTCATTTTAAAGTTCAAAAGTCATTCTTCCGAAGTGGATTTATTTTAATTACTCCATCACTCAACATACATATGTCATACTACTCAACATCATAATAATTCATTTTCAACTTTACGTGCCTTGGTGCATTGAAAGGACCTTTTCTTGCCTTTTCGGACTAAAGGGGACCTCTCGTGCCCTTTACACATTCAGGGACCTTTGCGTGCCCTTTTCAAACTAAAGGGGACTTCATTCTTTACTTAGTATGTACATCATCCTCAAGCTCACATTACTATATGCGTTAGCATAGTTTCTGAATGTCGTAATGTTTCCAATATATATATCATTCATTTATCACGTTTCTTTTTTTTTTTTACCATCGCAAGCTTAAAGCTTATATATGCAATCAATCACAAGTAATTCTCATTCATTTCTCATAAACCAATCTTTAATGTCACTATCATGCATTCATGTACATCATACTTGAACCAAAGATCATTTGACTTTTAAATCAAGAGTTTAATTCATTTCCAGGACAAAGATAGCATTTTGCAGAATTTAGACTTACGGAGCATGATTTATTTCACAAATTAAACAATCAATTTAAAGGCTATGAAAATTCCTTGAGATACTTCAATATGTCCACAAGGCTCCATAAAAATTTCGGGTAAAAAGATTTCTCTAACTATGATAATAAAATTCAACAATTTTAGTGGTCAGAGACCCCTCATACTCAGTTCAGAACTAGATTTTCACAATTTTTAACCCTAGCAAATGATTGAATCAGTTCACAATAAAAATCATGGGTATACTTAGAGATGTTAAAAATATCCTGTAAAAATTTCAAAAGATAATTCAATCATTTGCTATGTTAATAAAATTATACAAATTCATAGCTTCAGTTCCACTAATCTAGATAGCAAGAAACCACTTCGGTTCTTGATTTTTTTAGAGCATTAGGAGTCACAATCAGAGCTCAAGAAAATTTTTGGAACTATTCTTGGATGTTGGCTTCAACATATGTTTTTTCTAGCTCATGAAAATATCCACAAATATGCCAAAAATTCGTGAATAATTACTGCCAGGAGGAAAATCGAAAATCCAGCAGCCTAGAGCAAAACCCCTTTTGACAAAAATGATTTTTAATACCATCCAAATACTCCACCAAAATTCATACATCAATATCAACATAATATCAACCAATATAACAAGAAATTTCGGACCTAGCTCAATGAGATCACACCAGAATAAATTTGAAAAAGAAAAGGCAAGAAAACCCTACTTTTAGAGATTTGTGGCTCTTAACTCCAAAGGATGCTCTATAATGCTTTTGCTTCCCTTCAAAGCTTCCCCAACAACACCAAACCCTTCCTTTAACCTCAGATTATGTGCCCTCAAAGTTGAAAAAGTGATGGATTCAAATTCTAACCGGTTAGATTTGTAAGTTATGATGAGTAGAATAAGTTTTGTGAAGGAAGTTTAAAGTTTAAGTGTAGGTTAGGTGTTTTGAGGTTTGAATCAAGTTCTAAGCTCTTGAAAGAAAAAAAATGGAGGTTGCTGCCCTTTTTTGTTCATGGCCGAGAATGCATCTCAAGGTGATAAGGTTTTATAGTTTTTAATGGTATTATGATATCATGTAGTAAGAATTATCTAATAGGAAATATAATTCTTTAAAAATAAATATGATGAATGGCTAGGATTTAATCTTGTAAAGCAAGATTAAATCTTAGCCTTACACTTAGCATATAAAGGATAGACATTATCCTTTTATAAGATTAAACTATTTTTCAGTGTTAGAAATCGCAAACCGAAATCTCACCGAACGGGTAAACGCCATATCCAATTAAACCGATATTACCCGAAATTAAATTCAGGTATGAAATCCTTATTCCTAACTATTTCTAACCTTAACCCTCTTTTCTCAATTTCGGGCATTTCCTTATACATAGTTTTCTGTGTTTGTGGCTGTGGGCCCGCAAGGTTACTATTCACCGCCCTAAGTTTTTTTTTTATAGGTCCGTTGGCCACCTTCATTATTGCTATATTGTCAGATTTTTGAAAGTACGAATAACAAAGCTCAAATTAATTTTTAAATAATTTTTGAGGTGTTACACCGTGATCGCTAAATCTATTTATATGCATACTTTAACATAATATTATACTTAAAACATGATTTTCTTATAATCATAGTCAAAACCTGAAAATTGATTTAATTCCTGAAAGTTGAACATAAATACATTTCTAGTTTGTTACACAAATCTTTTAACTATAGCCTACATTTCAGGACATACTGAAACTCTAAAAACATGTAACAAAATATATAAACTTTAAAATATACTATAGTATTTCAAAATACATGTGTGGTTCGATTCTGCCTCCAACTCCTGGAGCACTCTAACTCTATCAGAGGCCAAACAAAAGCCTTACAATATAAAGCTCACTAAAGGACAGCTTGAGCTACCTGGGTCGATGGTGAGCAACAACAGAACCTACAACTATAAGGAAGAAAGAAGAAGGGTGAGTCAATGGACTCGGTGAGTGGATTCTTTATCACCCATATGGGACAACCAACGAATATATACATAATGCAGTATATATATAGGAAGCAAAAATCATTTGATATATTTACATACATAGCTATATAGGAAAACGTTTTTCATTCCATAAATTCATAAACAAGCATTTGTAAACTCATAATCAATCATAAAATTATTTTAACTGATGGTGCGGCAGAGTATCGGAAATAGTATTTGCTTAACATGATAAATACATATATAATAACAAAAGCTAAAATCATAAACTGTAAGGTGATTGTTCAGTTTCGTGAACAAGAGCACCTATTGAAATTATAATAGTCCTATCGGACAAACTGGGCACCTAACTAGATCCCGTTTCTATATATGTTGGGGGCGAACCTCTAGCGGACGACTAGGTACTAAGGTTAATAATCTCTTCATAACCGTTAACTAATTGTCTATTTCCTTATCTCTACCAGTAAACTAGTTTATCAAAATCCATAATTGAAGGGTAGGTGCTCACTCCCTCGTAAACAAGAGTCCCTAAATTCTTAGTACTCTAGAGTTCTGGATTCATATAACTCTAACAATCTAACTTTAGCATAACTGGCTGAAAATCAAGCCCAATGGATCACCCGCTTGTAGGCATTCTGATTTCAAGCCCATAGAATATGTATCTGGCAATTGCTATGAATCATACTAAATTCCATACTTCTTTTTACCTTAACCTAAAGTTTTTGGTTCATATCTCAAGCTAATGTATTTTTCCAAATACTTGAAATCTCTAATATCATAGTTCAAAACATTGGGTTCATAATCGTAAAACTCTAAAATCATAACGACATATTTCTTCATAAAACTAAATCACACTTTATTCAACATAGCTCAACTTAACATTTCAATAAAACGATTTCTGAAATTTCCAAGTCTTAAAGCATGGTAATATATAAATATATAATACATATTTGACAACTTTCATAAACCTCTTTAAATCATACTTTTTTTTCTCAACGATCATTCCATGAGCATGTAAAAACATTTTCTTAACATACATCAACCCAATTCATGGTCCTATAGTTTTCTAAATACGCATTCATGACAAAAATCAAAATCATAAACTTTGCTAGTTGTGTCATCACTTGTAAATACATATCTATACCATATTTTCATCTCAAATCTTCATGTTTGACAATCATCATGCAAGAAACATTTCATAATCAGGAAACTAAGGCTATGAGATCAAACCTGCTCACCGTTAAGCTTGGGAGTATGTGGGCACCACCAACTTGATCTTGAAAGCTTGGAATAACACCAACAACTACCATAGAGCAACAAGGACACATGATCAAACTCTAATTATATCTAGATAACTCTAAAATAACTCTAACAATATTAGAAGAGCACCTCAACTTGACAACAACTAAGAAATAACAACACTCTATCTTAAGAACATGAGAGGAAGAGAGAAATGAAGCATAAAACAACAACCAAACTTACTTTGAAGCTTGGAGGAAGAGGATTTGATAGAGGATGAGAGTGGAGGGAGAAAGAAGAGAGATTGGGAGCTAGGGTTCAAAAAAGGGGAAGAAATCTGAGTTTAGGGATATATATAGGGTAGGGGGTCTCATTAATCAAACTGTGTTGTTTTGCACTATTCACGGGGTCGAGGGTACCGCTATAGCAGTTGGAGGTGCCCAAACCCTGCCAACCCAACCTCATGATTGCTATAGCAGTCTTGGACAACTATAGTGGTGATAGTAACACCTGTTACTACATTTTCTAGTCATACTTGCTCATGGGGTTTTCTTGGCAACACGATCGGGTCTTGGAGAATAAGGCCATAAAACATGTCCGGGACATGTGTACCTGAGGTATTACATGTATGTGCTAAGTAAAGATGCGATCCCATTTGGTATGTCAAGGGCATGTAGATAATAGATCCCCTTCGGTATGTCAATGGCACATAGAGATGAGATCTCCTTCAGTATGTCAAGAGCATAGAAAGATAAGAAATACGTGAGATCACCTTCAATATCCTGAGGGCATGTAAAGATAAGAATAATGTATATGAGATCGCCTTCAACATATCAAGGGCACGTGAAATTGAGAAAGCTACGAAAGTGAAGGTAGTCATTGCATTTTGTCATATGCATACCCATATTATACTTATGATATTTGTGAGTTAAGTAATTGAATACTAAAAGAAACCCTCTTCGGAATGATGATTTTGAACTTTAAAATGGACCTTTAATATGTGTTGTATGATAACATTTTTTTAATAAATCGAAGTGGCTAGGATGATAACGATGACATGGATATTATTATATATTTTTGGGGAATGCCTTGCTGAGAATTTCACAATTCTCACCCCTATGTTATTTGTGTTCCTGTTCGTCTTTAGATTTGATCCAAAGCATAATGAGGCTGCTACACGAAAGAATCAGATTTGTAGTAGTTCAATATCTGAAGCATTTTATTAGTTTTACTTAGTTGTATGTATATGTATATAAATATACTAGAAGACAAATGTAGATAAAGCTCATAGAAGAGCTTTTCCTTGTAATTGAATTTATATTAAATAAATACTTTGTTTCGTCTTTTTATATGTTTTTATGGAACTACGACTTAGTTATTACATGAATCAAACAAATTTGCTATAGATATTTAAGAACGTCTGCTAATTTGTAAGTAATAACTCCTGGGTCTAATGTCATGATTTAAGGATGACGTTATACTTGGGAAGGTGTTATAAAGTGAACATGTGAGACAACTTTCTAAGACACCAAGAATTACAAGTGGTTATTGGTTGAAAATAGCACGAGAAGGGATGGTTGAATTGTGCTTTACTGTTCTTATGAGATTTTAAACAACTTAAAGTCTATCAAGTTTACACTTGAAGGCAGCAAAAATCTTTATTAGTCAGATTTAAAAGTTACTTTCTAAACTAAGTGTAAACTCAGAAATGGTTTCAAAACATTTTTTAAGAAGTATGTCACAATAAATCACAAATGTTAAATATAAAAGAGATAAGAAGAGATAGAGAAATACTTTACAGTGATTTTTATACTTGTTCGGCCAATTATGCCTGCATAATTCTCAATAACCCTGTTGAGTTTCACTAAATCCCTTTCCCAACCCAAAGAAAGAACGATAGTCTTTGTATAGCCTTCCAAGCAATTCCCCGTGACCAGGAGTTCCAATTTACGTTACTTCCAAATAGTCTTTTTACTAGCCTCTCCAAGGTAACCTAACAATGATTACTAACGAATCAAGGTACAATGATTTGGTTTAAGGTTAATGATTTGGTTTAAGATTAGTTCTCTCCAACAAATAAATGCTCAAGTTTTTTTGTAAATGAAACTGTATATGTTTTGAAAAACTTTGAGCAACTTTTTTACTAAAAATTCTTCCTAAGAAGAACATGTAATCTAATGAAAGCTAGAAAGAAGATTTTTAACTAAAAATAGAAATTGATTACAAGATGTAATGTACTTTATAGAAAAAGAATAGGGATTCACATTTTTAGCATTCTTGGCAAAGCGGCAAAAGTCTTGAGTTATATGCACATGACATCCTTTTATACTTAATCTTCAAATAGACCGTTGCCCCTTGATTTCACTTCCTCTTGATATGTGTTCATCATCTTTTTGTGTCCTGGGAAATGATAACTAGAAGACTAGCTTGGTTATGTCAGCTACTTTTGTAGTTGTCACAAGGTACTTGTGATTCTTGCTTATTCTTTTTCTCGTGTGTATTGCAAAATTGCTTTCAAACAAATTTTGTTGGAAGGAATCCCCCAAATGGTGATAAGAGTCCCCATTTATACAACTGGGTAATGAATTTTTTCTTTTATCTTGTGATTTAATTGCTGATTTCATGGGATTTTTCCTTGAATACTTTGATTATGTATTCTCTGTTGAAATTCCTGACTTGTTCTTGTTCTGTGTGCCGCCGTTTTGACTCATGTGCATGTTTTCTACAACTTTGTTAGGCGCTTGCTTGTCTTCTCCCAAACTTACACACGGCCTCCTAGGCACCAGATACTTTTTGTCCTTTTTGATTTAAAGAAATAATAAAGAAACAAAGTGAAATAAACCCAGTGCAACGGGCTTAAGATTTTTTTTTTTTTAAAAAAGACGGAACGGGCTTGTTTATTTTTGTACAAATCAAACAACTAAAATGAAATGGGCTAAGGCTATTTTTTTTTATTTTAAATAAAACGATTGAGAAATTTTTGTTTTTATGCTTTTTTTTTAGGACAAATCGGTGTTTTACATGCTCTTTACTTATTTCTTATAAGAGAATATGAAAAACCTAGGTCTTACATATTGTCTTTGTAAGGAATAAGTAAACACGAACATTGATTTTCGGCAATCCATGAATGCATGATGACAATGCGAAATGATGTGATGAATGATGCTTGATGATTTCATGATGAATGCACAGTGCTAAAGTGAATGAAATGAAGTCCATGTGAAAACTATATGCATGTGAAATTTTAAAAGCACATGAAATGTGGAAGCTTGTGAAAGTGAAATCTGCATGTGAAATGTAAAAAATTTATGAAAGCAGAGTAAATGCATGTGAAATTTAAAGGTTTGTGAAAGCATGTAAAGATTGTTAAATTTAAAATATGTGAAAGTAGATATGAAAGTGAAGTAAATGTGAAAGCAGTAAAGGCATGTGAAATTTTAAATCTGAAATGAAGTAAATGTGAAAGTAGTAAAGCTATATGAAAGTAAATGTGAAAGCGGAGTAAATGTCTTGAAAGTAAATGTGAAGTAAAATGTGAAAGCATGTAAAGATTGTGAAAGCATGTAAATTGTGAAAGCATGTAAATATGAAAGCATTTAAAATGTGAAATCAATAAATGTGAAAGCATGTAAATTGTGAAAGCATTTAAAATGTGAAATCAATAAATGTGAAAGCATATAAATTGTGAAAGTAGTAAATGTGAAAGCATGTAAATTGTGAAAGCATTTAAAATGTGAAATCTATGAAAGTTGTGAAGGCAAAATTTTGCGAGGTGTGTGGAAATTAAATTCAAATGAATGGTTGGTAATTTTGATGAAATGTTGATGCAAGACTGATATGATGGTGATATGATGAATGATGCAAAAATTGATGTAATGATAATGTGCTCAATGACAAGAATGATGACAATAGCTCTCAAAAATTAAAGTTGCCCCAGTTTGAAGTGTCTTTGCATTGCTCTTCAAGAAAGCTTTTGTCTTTTTCCAAATGAGCCGTCTCTTTAGATGAATAGTGTTGTGATCCTTTCCATTGCAATTTTCAAACATATCTTCTCTTAGTGACACTTCTATCCGCTTTTTGCCCAGTTTTTTTTTTGTCTTGATCACCTGCTGATTTTCGTTCAAACATTATTTTTAGTCCATCAAAATCCATATTTGAGCTATTCTCTCCAAATCTTGGCTAAGCCAGTGGCCTTATCCTTTTACGAGTCAATCTAGATCCTCGAACACCCTAGTTGACTTATCATTTGTGAGCTCTGTTAGCAAATTAGTCCTTTATTGTATTTCAATTTTAACATCATGATTGCACATGGTTTTAGAAAGGAAATATAGAAATAAAGATTTTTGTAGAAGAGGAAAGAGAAACAAAGACATCAGGGAAGAAAAAGATAAATTTATTGAACTTTAATTTGGAAAATATGGACAGGATGTCAACTCAAAAGAGATGAAGAAGGAAGAAATAAAAGATTAATAGTGCTCGCTTTCATGTGATCAATCCATTTCACTGATTTATTGATTACACCAGACTTTAATTTCATAGTGCAAAGTGGATCATTCATTTTGTGCTCAACAATATATTGTGATCCACAAACATTCAAATTGCCCCTGTTTCAATGTCCCACATAGCTTCTTGATTATTTGCCCAACCCTTCACCATTACCTAGGCCGCCTTTTTCAGGTTTTCAACCTAGCAATTTAAGAGTTGTCATGCCCCTTTTATTTATTTTTATTTTTTTGTGCTCTAATTTTTGCCTAGGTCGCCCTTCTTTTTAACCTAGCGAGCATGTTTGTTTTTAGTTTTTTTTTTTAGGCAAAGTATTTCTTCGCGAAATCTGAATTGATTAGTTTAGCAAGTACTTTGCCTTCCATGTCAGTCAATAATCAGTGCTCCTCTAGAGAATGCATCTTTGACAATGTATGGGCCTTCATGTGTAGGTGCCCACTTGCCTCTATTGTCCTCTTGATTCGGAAAAATTTTCTTCAAGAACAAGATCATCTGGTTGGAATGTTCGAGGGCGAACATTTTATTAAATGCTTTCGCCATCCTTTTGGTACTTGGCCATGGCACACCGCTTTTAGCGTTTTTCCTCAAGCATATTCAATTGTTCATATCTCATTTTGACCCACTCGGCTTCCTCCAATTCCGCTTCGCTAAGACCCTTAACGATGGTATCTCCACTTCTATGGGTGTCACCTCCATTCCATACACCAGTGAATACGGGTTGCCCCAAGTTGAGGATCTGATAGAAGTTCGATAGGCATGTAATGCATAAGGCAGCATATCACTCCAATCTTTGTAGGTGACCACCATTTTTCCCAAGATCTTCTTGATGTTCTTATTATGCTTCTCCAGCCCCATTCATCTTTGGTCGATAAGGAGCCGAGTTGTGATGCTTGATCTTGAATTGCTCACATAGTTTTCGTACCTTGGATTGTTGAAATTAGTGGCATTATCTGTGATGAGTCTTTCCATGTCCGTACCTACAAATGATGTTGTTCTTCAGAAATCTCACAACCACTTTTCGGGTTACATTGGCATATCATGCAGCTTCCACCCATTTGGTGAAGTAATCAATGGCTACCAGAATGAATTGATGCCCATTGGAGGCTTTGGGTTAATTGGCCCTATGACATCTATGCCCCACATTGCAAAAGGCCAAGGTGATGTCAGAGTGTGCAATGGGAGGAGAGGAATGAATTGAAGCATAGATTTGACATTTGTGGCATTTTTAACAAATTCTATAGTCTTTTTCCATTGTAAGCCAATAGTATCCTTGCCTAGGATCTGGCGAGATAATGTATGACCATTAGCGTGAGTTCAGATACCTTCATGGACTTCTAATATGATGGAACTAGCTTTTGCACCTTGACACATCAATAAGACTCCATCATGGTTTCTTTTATACAACACCTTTCCTCTAGAGGAAGAACGACATGGATAGCCATCTGAGTGTCTTCCTGTCATTCTCATTTGCTGCCTCTCTATATCTCTCTTTGATGAATCTTTTGATGTCATGGAACCACGTCAACCATCAGCTCTTCTTCAATATTAGAGCAGGAGGCTGGCTCACTTCTAACAACCACTTGCAAAGGCCGTACTTCTACTTCCAAATCGAGCTTGGTCATCACAGCCAAGGTAGCTAAGGCATCTTGATGACTTTGATCACCGGCAAGTAATGGAAACTAACATCCTTGAATTCATCTTTTAAGCTCATAAGATGTTCATAATATGATAGTAACCTATGCTCTTTGACCCGCCATTCTCCATTGATCTGAAAAATGATTAGAGTTGAGTCTCCGTAAACCTCCAAGTCTTGCACCCCGAGGGATATTGCCTTTCAGCCTTATGCATGCTTCATATTTTGCCATGTTATTGGTAGATTAATGCTAGTTTCATAGCAATCGGGAACTGTTTCCCATTAGGGGATATTAAGACTGCTCGACTCCATTCCCTTGTATGTTGACTGCACCATCGAAATACATTTTCCACACTAAGCCTTCTTCTTCCTCATTTCCATTGTCCTCTTCTACAACCGCTAGACATCCTCATCAGGGAACTAACTCCATTGACCGATATTCTTCAAGTGGATTCTTACTTAGGTGATCGGCTATCACACTTCCTTTTATAGATTTTCTTGTCACATACTTGATGTCAACTTCTGCTGAGAGCTATTTGCCATTTGGACATTCTCAAGGAAATGTGCGGGCTTTCCAAGATGCACTTCATGGGGTCTATCCAGATATGAGCAAAGTTGTGTAGAAGCATGTACTGTCACAACCTCCTTGCTGTCCACACCATGCACAACAAGTCTTTTCAATAGCCAGATACTTTGACTCACAGTCATTGAACTTCTTGCTCAAGTAGTAAATGGCTTGCTCCTTTGACCGGATTCATCATGTTGACCTAGTACTACCCCATAGACCCATGCAACACTGAGGTATATATGAGTGGTCGTCCCTGTTCGGCGGAACCAAGAGAGGTGGATTTGTCAAGAGTTCTTGATTTTGTCGAAGGCTTCCTGACATTTGTCATCCCATTTACCCGTATTGTCTTTCCTCAATAGTTTGAATATCGGCTTCGTAGGTACTGGCGTTGGAGATGAATCTTGCTATGTAATTCAAACGACCCAAGAAACCTCAAACCTCTTTCTCTATCTTGGGTGCTGACATGTTTTGGATGGCTTTGATTTTGTCTGGGTCTACCTCAATGCCCTTCTTGCTAATGATGAACCCTAACAACTTTCCCGTGGATGCTCCAAAAGTGCACTTTGCGGATTCAACCGAAGCTTGTAAATCCTTAGCCTCTCAAAATTTTCCACCACAACATGACTCTCTATCTTGTGATTTTGCCACCATATCATCAACGTACACCTCTAACTCCTTGTGGATCATGTCATGAAAAAGAGTCACCATCGCTTTGGTATGTCGCTTCCGCATTTTAGACCAAATGGCATCACTCTATAGCAAAACACCCCCCCACTTGGCTACGATGATGTTTTTTCTTTGTCCTCTTCTGCCATCAATATTTGATTGTAGCCTAAATAACCATCCATGAAAGAAAATCCGTGGCTTCTAGCTCGTGTTATCAACTAGAACATCTATATGAGGCAAGAGGAAAATTATCCTTTGGGCTCGCTTTGTTCAGAATTTCAATAGTCCACACACATTTTGACCTTTCCATCCTTTTTCAGGACTGTACTACCAGTATCCATTTTGGAGGGGAACCTCCAAGAAGCCTCATCAAGTTGCTTTTGACTTCGTCCTTGATTTTCAAGACATTTTTGGACTCATTTAACTTCTCGCTTAGGTTCCATTCCCTCAATTAATGGGATTTTGTGAGCCATATCTTGGGTCTAAACCAGGCATATCTTTGTAAGACCAGGCAAAAATATCTAAGAATTTAAAAGCGCAACCATCTCTTCCTTTTCCTGTTGTCGACTATTTTCACTTCTTTCTTATCCTCATCAGTTTGAATTAATTGTTTCAATGACCTCTTATGTGGATTTATCCCTTTTTCCATTGAGTTTAGGATTTTGGCAAATTGTTGGCACAACTCAGGATCTTCATTGGATTCATTTTCATTCAAGTATGTTGTAATGCAATTATCAGCTAATGGGTTTTTACAATCATTTGCACAATAGATGTTCTAGAAGATGAGTCCTGGAATTGAGACAAGGTTGGAAATAAATAAAAGAGAAGAAAATCACAAAAAAGAATGGAAAAGAGAAACCATGCATAATCATTTCATTATTCAATTAAAATTGAAATACAACAAAGATGACCAAAATGTCCATTACTCAGAGTACAACAAATCATCTAAGGCATAGAATCCCAATTGTTCAATGGCTCAAGGCTAGGGTAGATCAGCCGAGGCGCTTCCTGGTTCCTCCAAGTGTTCTAACAGCTTCATCCTTCTATTACCATCACTGCTAGGTGTAGGAAATGTATCCTAATATGCTGGATCTTCTTGGAGGGCTTCAGAAGACCGCTCGATCATTTGTGGCTTCATACCTAAGGCCAAGTTTTCCAGGATTGTTAGGAAGCGAGATTGGATCCCTGAATTCCTTGCAACTGACTCTTAACCCCTTTCCTTCTTCAAATCCATTCTTGCATTATCCGAGCGGCCACTTGATGCACACCCTCTTTTGATTCCATGGGTTCAATTATCTCCAGGTTTTGGAATGACACCTCGAGATGTCTTCACAATCAATGTACACTGTCACTTGCTTAGTCACTAGCAATTCTTCTTCTCCTTTGACAGGAACAAGTTTCCTATCA
Source organism: Dalbergia oliveri (assembly GCA_030441495.1). Classification (NCBI taxonomy): domain Eukaryota; kingdom Viridiplantae; phylum Streptophyta; class Magnoliopsida; order Fabales; family Fabaceae; genus Dalbergia; species Dalbergia oliveri. The sequence continues at coordinate 18,724,828 of JAMLFY010000016.1, forward strand.
ATAAACTTTACCCTTTGATGTAATGTTGAAGGAATTGGCAAGCTTCATGAATCCAGGGTTTCTAGCATGTATACCCCCTCAATATCCATCACTTGGAATCTGGTCACGAAGGTAGTTGCCCATTTTCAGTGGGAGGTCAATGGCACCCATGATTTCCCTCATTACCCATCAAACACCTTCACAATTGTCCCACTTGGTTCAATCACAGAGGAATCAATCGGTAGCTATTGCAATGTAGAATAAGGAAGTGTAACACCCTAATAATTAACCCAATACACCTAGGTTGTATCTGATTAATTACTAGACTTTACTCTTTGCTTCAGTCTTTCATCATACTTTGAAAATACTTAGTGAAATTACGAGCCATTTTTTTTAACATAATTGAAATCGTGAGCCTCGTCTAGCGTGAACGATAATCGAAATAAAGCAGAAACCAATAGGCATATTATGAAAAACACATCATATTGGCTCCATCATATAACATCCATAATTACATAACACATAGATAGTTTGCCTACCAACGAGAATAAGACTAGGTGTAGGCAATCTAACAAAACATAAATAATATATGGATGGAAGGACATCCATTAATGGCACCTAGTAATAACACTCCAAAGATAGGGATAGATATCTGAAATATACGAGTGAACTAGAGGATCAAGTTCAGTGACCAGGTGAAAGCCTCAATGTGATTCACGAACACTTCCTTTGTTTTGAAGACGAGATGGAAAGAAAAATAGAGGGAGTGAGAAACTTATAAAAAGAATCTCAGAGGGTACTCACCTCATGATGCATTGTGTCATCATCATCGTCCCAGGAACCTCGGTTTCATTATGAAATAGTGAGCATGCTAAGATTGATTTATTAAGTTCGAAAATATACTTTATCGAGGTTCGTCGCTTTAATCATGCGTCTTATAATGCATCATAAACTTAGCATGTCATGTTTATAATGAACTTTTCCTTTCATATATAATAACATAGTTATGCATAAAACCACATCATATTCCTCATCATCATTTCATAATACTATGCATAGCAGAACATCATACTTCTCATTATCATCTCATAAATACTATGCATAGCAGAACATCATATTCACATAATGCATTTTACTTAGTTTCTTAGGTGACTTAAAGTTACTTTCATCATCATTTTCCTGGGCCACCCTATACTCCACCCTTTTGGGAGTAATCTAGGTTATGAGCTCATACCTTACTAGTCGTCACTAGCATATACTTATCCCTTTTGATAAGTTAAAATCCCAACTCTACCCTTTTGAGAGAACGGTTTAGGGGCAAGAATCACCTTTTCACCACCTATAGTCTGATGGGTCCAAAGGATCATTTCCTCATAAATTTAAGTCACCATTAAATCTTTGCATGTTATATCATAATACAATTCTCAATTCATAATCATTCATAACATTTTCTCGTTTATAGTCTTATTCTGAATAATATATATACCAACTGGAATCATGCATCTGGAGATTCCAGAAAGAGAGGTGGGTCACAAATGGACACGCTTAAATACCAAGTTTTCCTAGCCAGAACCTTTCCAAATTACACTTTTACATTAATATACTTTCTTCCAGGCAACAAGGGTAAATTTTTAAATAACAAAGAATATTTCATTATTTCATGCATAAGCATTCTCATTGTTTGCAACAACAACTATAATATGCAAGTCTAGAAATCATTCAATGACGTCAAATACTTAATAAGCATCAAATCACTACATAGACTTATCATTTAAAACATCAAAGAGGCATCATCATAAATCCTTATCGAAAGCTGTCTCAAACAACCGAAACTCTAGAATCGGGCAACCTTAATTATTGAACTAATTAATTATGCATCTAAGGGACTTATTACCATCAATTATAAGTCCTAAGAACATTATTAGACTATATGGGGCAGCATAGACAGTAAGTTGTTCTTAAGGTTTTACCGTGCTAGAAGTTGCATTTTTAACCCTTCTCGTTACCGGCTTTCCCTATGATGCTAAAATTAATTACTAAACCAATTATGAATCATTCTCCCTTATCTAAACATGATAAAATCTGGTTCTTAAGGTCACTAAAGGCTCTGGACAGAATGCATAAATTTCATTCTCTAAAGTTCTAGAAATCTTGCTTTTACGGTTTTCTAGGAAGCTAGTTTTATCTTTAACATGCATAGAATCATTCCTTTAGCAATAAACCATAATTATCACAACTTCAAACATATTAAACCATCATCATACAGTAGTACTAAACTCAGATTAGTGGCTGAATCATGAACCTCACATAATTGCTTAAAATTACATTTTAAGTACATGTAAGATACTAGTTTCCCATAAAAATCTTTGCAAAGCCTTAAAACTCTTTTAGAAACTAATTCTTTTTGTTAATCTTGAAAGAAATTATAGAACTAAATCAGTAGCTATTTAAAATCACTTTGGGCCTACCTTAATCATGAGGCCGATTTATATATTGAAAGAATCTTCACGATTAAAATTCTCACTTAAGATAAAAGGAGCAAGTCTTGAGCTTTAGAGATTTAGGTGATAACTAGAATCATAAACATGCTATGCAACCTCATTTTAATCTTGTCTTTATAAGGTGATAACTTGGAATTATAAACATGATATGCAAGAAACTTGAGCGGCGTAGTCCGCATTGGACCAGTGGAGGGAGAAGAGAATCTAAGAAACCGAGCGGCGGAGTCGCACTGGACCGGTGAAGGGAGAAGAGAATTCTTATTACATCTTATGAAGCTCCAAACTCAAGACTTTTTAAAGAATGAATTCTTTTCACTCCCATAATCTTAAGGAAGCTTTAGAGTTTTTATTACCATGGTTCCAACTTTGCTTGTGATACTTGGGCAAGTCTTTGAACTCTAGGATCTTTAAGTGATGACATAAAATAAACATGCCATGCGTTGATTCTTTTAGCCATTATAAAATAAAGTGAGAGCATAAAATAAATATGAGATGCATCCTCTTTATTATCTTTGAAGATTAAGTGACAACTTGAAACATAAACATGAAATGCAAGCTTGGAAATTTAAACATGAATATGCAAGTTCATTTATTCATTCTTGAGAATTTAGTGATGACATAGAAAGTAAACATGGTTATGCAAGGCATAAACTTAAACATGGATGCAAGTTCATTTTATTTCTTTACTAGAGCTCCTCCAAGACTTTAGAGAAATATAAATTCAACCCAATATATCTTAGCAAGACAAAGTGAAAAATACATCTTTCAAGTTCTAAACTCAAGATCTTTATTTTTACATCATAAAAACATCATTCTTTAAAGTTTTGCATCAAGTGGAATTTTCAAGCTTTAGAGGCCTAACTTGTGATGGATTTACAACCAACACTCAAGGTCCTCATCATCAAGCTATCATCATATTCCCATATAGGCCTTATGGCCAAAATGTTCAAAGGAAAAGAAAGAAGAAAACCGAATGGAAAAGCTAGAGAAAGTCCATGAAATCATCATTTGAACCAAGAACAACACTTAGCAAAGCATAAAAATAAGCTTAAAGACAACTCCCTACCTAATTTTATTTGAAGGAAAGGAAAGAACTTGGTTTCCTTGAGTGAAATGAAAGAAAATCTCTTTGAGAAATGGGAGAAGAAGTTTCAGCCAAGAGGAGGAAGAAAGAAAGCTTTTGGTGCTTCTAAAAACTAGAATTGTGTAAATTATGAACTAAGGCCTCTAACATCCTTCAAGCATGCCTATTTATAGAGATTTTGAGGCTCATAAATGGACAAAGGGAGGAGGAAAGTCTGACCAAATTTGAGGAGGAAACAAGGAAGAAAAAAATCATCTTGTTTGGTGGCTTAAAACATGGAATCATGTTTTCATGGTTCCTTGTTTTCATACCTTGGTTTTTGTGCATTCTTTGACAAATTTTCTGATGCATTATGGACCAAAATTTCGTGCATTACAGCCCAAGGAGGATAAAATTTGTGTGTTCCATGTATTATGTAGGTGTAGGTAGGTATTTTTGCAAATTAGAGAATTTACAATTAAGGGCTTAGGTGAATTAGTAAGCAATTTGAGTGTTTTTAAGCAATTTTAAGTTCTAATCAATCCAAATAAATAATTTTGACTCTAGATTAATAATTAGAATCTAATAACCTTTAATTTGAGCCTAATATTGCTTATGTTTTGCTATACGAATCAAAAATCTCAAAATTTGCAAACTCACAAAGACAGGGACAAAATGGTAATTTTACTTAAAAATTGCCCGAGACCACCCGAGCTTAACTAATGGTTAATCATAGCTTAAAAACATTTTAAAACATTTTAGTGAGGTTTGGGCTCAGTCCCACGCAATTTGGAGTTAAACCGCAGGGCGTTTTGGTCATTTACGCATCAGAGCTCAAAATTAGGATTTCTCCTCTATTACACATAACACAAACAATCCTTTATTATCATCAAAACATCCCCTTGAGGATGGGTGGGGCCCACGATCCTCATTTCCTGTAAAATAACCTCAGGGGCATTTTGGTCATTTTACACGTACAGTAAATAGGGGTTTGCAACTCTTGCACGAATTGCTCCTAACCTTTCTTCTAATGTTATATTCCTTTATTGAGGATTGTTCAGTTCAAATTTTATGTAAGAATTACCTAGAGTAATTCGGTAATTTCTAACGATAGTAAAATTCTGGGTGTTATAGGAAGCACATTGAAGGTTATCTCCATCAATCAATACCTTCACGATATTGCAACCATGGCACTTGAGGGTGATATAGAGTGCTTTTGGCGCCTTGTTGGAGGAAAAACCTCGCTTTTAGTGAACGTTATGACATTGGACATTCTGATTGCATTCACGATCCCTTCAACCCTATTAGGGTTATGTCTTTAGACACATAAGCTTGATCGAGCACCTTTTTAATTGCGTTGCGATGAGCCTCCGAAGATAAGATAAGAGAATTAAGCGAGATCTTTGCTTGTGTTTTCTTTAGCGTTCATCACGTCATACTCACTTTGTTTCATTATTTTCAGGAATTTTCCCTCTTCCTCTCTTGGCTCTTTTCTCTATTTTCTTTTACCGCCACTTTGGGTCTTTCACAAGTATTGCCTGGGCTTTTTAAAACTTCCCTAGGATAGCACCTACCACTCTAGTAATTCCCCTTACTCCTGGAACATTTGTAATAGACTCCAATGCAGAGGTTCTGAACAAGCTTCATTGTCAATTCTCTAATTGCTTCTAGCTTATCTGACTTTGTAGTTGTGACAAGACAAGAAGGCAAACTAGACACCTTGAAAACATGTACTACTCTTTGACTAGGGGGTATTGCTCTAGCATTGTAGAATGAGGCTTCACAAGGTTTCATATCTCCATGGAACTACATGATCACTTTCATAGGAAATGACTTAGGCACAAGTGCTGACTCATGATTGTAGACTTTATAAACAGGGTGTATGGTGGATCATGTTGATGCTTTGTCTGTCCCCTTTTAGTATCTCAAGCACCCCTAGCTTGATCATCCTTTCAATGTAGAGCTTCAGCTTCTGACATTCCTCTATGTAGTGGTGCTTCATTTCAGAACACTCAGAATAGATCATCTTCCTCTCCTTTCACCATCCTTTTACCTTTCTTTGCTTCAATTTCCATCTTATAACCTGCTTTCCTCAGTGTTTCAAGACCTCCTTCATTGAAAGCTTGACATTCTCTACTCCTTGACTTGCATGCTTCTCATAGCAGAGAGAATTCACCTGTCCTCCACCGTGATTGGGGAACGGGTTATTCCTTATGTGCGGTCTTGATTCTTCTTCTAGCTTGATGGCACCGCGTCAATTAAACGCCATACTGGATTTTGAACCCATAGCAATCTTCAACGAATGCCCGGGAGTTGGAATGATAATCACAAGTCTAATTTGGATTGTACCACCGAGGATATGGTGGCATGAAAGTCTTTCAGGACGGGCCTAACAAGTTGTCCCTACACAAATTCTTAAAAACTTGGCATGGCTCATATGGAAATCAGGTAAGGTCCTCTCCATCGGAGACCCTTGTTGGTATTGAATGGTGGAGGAGTTATAAAGGACGGCTTGGTGGGCTTGGGGTTGTGCTTGGTGAGGTCTAGGTGTCGTTGGTCGTGGATAGGAAACATGGTTGATTTGGTGTGGTTGAGGTGTGTTTGGTGAAATAGCTCTTGGAGATGGAAATTGTTAGTGTGGATAAGATGAGTATTGTGTATGTGGGTAGGTTGGATATTGGTTTGGTCGGGAGTGGGTTGTTGAGGGTGGATGTAGTTAACATGTTTCTCCTTCTTCTTAAAATCGGGACTTTCTTGTGTTGGGACTGACTTGTTTCTCCCTGCGACTTGCTCTAGTTTCCCTTCTTGGATATTAGTTTCAATCCTTCTCCATTTCAACCAAATCCAAAAACTCTTTGACATAGTCCCCAACATATTCTTGAAAAAGGGACCTTCAAGTGTACGAATAAAGTAAGAGCACATTTCTTGCTCTAACATTGGTGGGACTACCTTCAGCCATGGCCTCCATCTTTGAGCATATTCCTTGAAGACTCATTCTTTCTTCTTCATTCCTTTCAGTGGTCTCTAGTAGGTTCGGCATTCAGGTTAAACTTGTATTGGTTTGTGAAAGCCTAAGCTAAGTCCTCCCAACACTGACAGTTCGGTCTATCCCATATACCATTCCCATGAGCCCCATCCAAGCTCTCAGGGAAAAAGTTTATTAGGAAATTCTCATCTTTTGACCACATTCCCATTTCGTGCAATACATTCGTAGATGCATAATAGGATTAGTGCTACCTCGAATTTGATGAGCTCAGGCATCTTGAAGTCCTTGGGAATGACTACACTATGGAGCCAAACACAGATCATTAAAGCTCATTGAACAGGTTAGGTCCACGTATCATTTGAAGCGTCCCTGCATGCTTTCTTGTAGTTCCTGCCAGCTTCAATTGCTCTACCTCCAAACTATTATGTGCATTTGCATTATGGTCATTCTCATCTGAGTCATATCCAGGCCCTCCATTATTAGAATTGTTGCCTTCACCTTCCTTATTTTCCTTAGACTTAACCAGATGCAACAGCTTCTTCCACCGCTTCCACTTGTTCATTCATTGCAGCCTTCAGCGATCAATTTCCTTCCCAAAGTCTCTTTCTCCTGCCATTTTTTCTTGGAGTCTTTCTGATATAGCCAAAACTTTCTCTTTCTCAACTCAGATTTCAGTCGTACCCTAGCCGGCACACTAGTATTAGACAAAGCTTTCTTTGAAGGAGCAATGTTTGACAACCTGTGGTCACAAAAAAAAAAGGTAAGTAAAAAAAATAGTTTAAAAAAAAATCCTTTGATGGCAAAGAATAACATCTATATTCAACTTATTCATATCCTATTCAGAGGACGTTTGTCCATAAGATAGGATATGTGATGGAGAAGTATAGGGGAATATTATTCCACAATATACTTTGTTAGTAGCACACTAGCAATGTAAAACTTGGTATTCTTTCTTACATTCCGCATAGAAGGAAAAATTTCCTATAAGGTGGAAATGTAATTGACAATATATCCCAAGGAGATTTGCTCACGATGGATATAGTCCTGATGTCATCCAGAGAAGTAGAGAAACTCAAAAGATGAACTTGTTTCATTTATTCAAAAAAAGTGCGATTACATCATAGTTGAGTCAAGAATATCCATTCTCTTTCTTTTACAACCTCTAGCAATGCCCCTACTCATGTTCATGAAATCATTCACTTCACTAAGCAAATGAAGCTTGAGATTCTTTTGAACCTCTTTCTCCGCCCTTTCAAAATGATAAATGAACTTTGAAATATGATGGTCCAATTTCTCAGTTAATCTTGCATGTCTTTCCTTCCATTCCTCAGTTTCATTGCCCAATCACTAGCTTGTTTCTTCCAAAATCTACCTGATCTTCCGCAGAGGAGTTGATTTCACATTTCATGAAATGGGCCCATCTTATCGCATTCCTCCTTAGCCTGGGCTAAAGATTTATTTAGCTTCTCTTCTTTAGCTCTAACTCTTCTTTTTGCTTCTGCATTTCAACTTCCAACTCTTCTTTCATTTGTTCTTGTTGGTCAATCTTCATTTTTAATTCTTCATTTGCTTCATTTTGTTGTTTGATGTGCTTCACAAGTCCATTTTTCTTTAGTCATCGTGGACCTTATTTTCAAGGTTCTGAACCCTCTCTTTTCCCTTTCTTGCCCTGGATACGCAGGACTCATCCTTCATTGCTCTATCAACTTTTCTTTCTTTTCACATTGACTTCGAGCAATAACAGCTTCCAGCTCCTGCCCTGTTTTGATGTTCTAGGAGCTTCATTTGTGCCTTCAGGACTTCCATATGTTCAACCAATGGATCATTCCTCTTTTCATGAGGAAAGCTAGGCACACCTTGAGGTATTTTTCTTGCTTCCCTCCACGTGACATACTCACTAGATCTGATCATGAGTGGTTTTCCTCACTTATCTCCTGCCATGTGAACATCTCTCCATGCTTTTTTGACTTCTCGTGATAACCTCTTAGTGTGCTCACCTTCTTTATACCAGAAGTAGAGTCCTCCAAGTTGCTCTTCCGTGGTTTCTTTTGTGTCCAACAAAGTTGTCTGAGTACTATTGTTGGCGTATAGGATATGCAACCTCTTGGACCCATCAATGGTATATTATGATATTTTCCACAGAAGAATAATGTCACCTCTTTCATGTTCATACCATGGACAAACCCACTTGAATGATCGTTCCTTTATGGTGTCAAATTCAGCCCTCCATTCATGGTCTTCTTTCGCTTTGTTGGGATACGATGAAAGCTTCTTAATGGATTCTGAAACATTTATGATGTAATTCCCCATACATGTGTGTGATGATCCACACGTATAAGAAGTGTAGGCTACATCGAAGCTTCCTTTTTTGTTTCCGTTGGCAGAAATTTAAAGTCGTAAATGTTTCAGCTAACAACAGGAACCGGATTCCTTTGCTTATTTTCCACAAAAGAAACATCCATGGAGCTTGGTCAACTATGTCTGAGAGACGGGAACAATACCAGCCCATAAATAGCAAATGCCAGTACTCTTGCAAAGATTGTCCATTTTTTATGCCCCAACTCCTTCAAACGTTCTTCTATGAATGCTTTAGTCACCCCTTTTGAATCTGCATGTCCTGTTAACTTCACTTGAGCCACTTGGTACCCTAGTAATTCCCTAAATTGATCTATTATCTTTGCATCTAAGTATGTTGTTCCAGATGAAAATAAATAGAAGTATTTTTCCTCACGGTTTTAACATGCATGCATATTCTTCAATAGTAGGAGTGATGTCAATGTTTGGCAATTCAAAACATCTCAAAGCTGGGTTCCAATATTGAGCCAAAATTCTGAGAGAAGCTTCCACTGATATAAATAGCAGATCTAGAATTGACCCATATTTATTCAAGAAAGCTTTTCGTTTTCATTAGGTAGCAACTGGCTCAATTGGTGTAATTTCTTTAGAGAACTGGTATTTGCCATCACATTGAAATGCTTATTCAAGTTAGATACATTGCTAGTTTGTTGTGCTCTTTCCATCATTTACTGTCTAATACAATATTATTCTTCAACGCCAATGGACCTTTTTAAAAAGGAAAATAAATAAATAAATAGATAAATAAATAAATGAGATACATGTCATAAATAAAATAAATATGTATGCTACATAAAAAGGATGCATGTGACATGGCTAAGTGGATGCAATTAAAATATGTGTTATTTTTTTTTATGCTTAAAAATAAACATGCTTAATGAAAAAATGCAGATGTTATGCATGATGGAAATATGAATTACTTATGCAGAACTAATCATGAATGTTGTAATGCTTGTAATAAATATTACATGATACCAAAGATGCATGATGTATGATAAAATAAGAAGAAGTATGTCCCTTGTGTCCTAATGAGGTGGGACCTAAGGTTTGATAGTTCTATGGTCAAACCCTATTTAAGGTGGCCAATTAAGGTCATTCTAATAGTGCATAGCTTTTGGATGGATCTAGACCCCAAAGTTATGGTCCCAGGTTGCCTTTATCAATAAGATAAAGATCTAGTTCTATGAGTTAACCGTAGGGACATGAAAGTCACAATACGGCAACCCATAGTTCTAGTAACAACCTGAGCGGGTAAGTCAATGACTTAGGGAAGCATAAACCTCACAATAACAACATCAAAACCCCTTCTTGCCCTATGGTTTCCAAGGCTCGGTATAGAGCCCAATAGTGTGTGAGGACAATGATAGTGAAAGTGTGTGTAGGGAGCATACAAACTTTTCAAACCCTATGTACTATACACATCCTTGCAAAACAAAGCAAACAGCATATATAAAAAAAAGTCATCTATCCTAAGGTTTGAGTAACAGATAAATAAGATAAACAACTATATACAAATAAATGAGAAGAAAATAAAAAAGATAAAATAAACAATTATATACAAATAAATAAATAAAAATAATAAGCAAATGTGATGTAAAGGGAAAAATAAATATTATAGAAATTATAAATTATTTGCATAATTTACTCTAATAGGCTTGACTTTCTTTAGTTTCCCAAGATGGAGTCGCTTAAACTGTCACAAGGTACCTGTGGTTCTTGCTTATTCTTTTTCGTGTGTATTGCAAAATTGCTTTCAAACAAATGGTGATGAAATTTTTTTGTTGGAAGCAATCCCCCAATGGTGATTAAGAGTCCCCATTTATACAACTGGGTAATGAATTTTTTCTTTTCTCTTGTGATCTAATTGCTGATTTCATGGGATTTTTCCTTCTAATACTTTGATTATGTATTCTCTGTTAAATTCTTGACTTGATTCGGTGCCTGCGTTTTTGACTCCTGCATGTTTTCTACAACTTTGTTAGGCGATTGCTTGTCTTCTCTCCAAACTTGCACGCGGCCTCCTAGGCACGATACTTTTTTGTCCTTTTTGATTTAAAGAAATAATAAAGAAACAAAGTGAAATAAACCCAGTGCAACGGGTTGAAGATTTTTTTTTTAAAAAGATGGAACAGGCTTGTTTATTTTTGTACAAATCAAACAACTAAAATGAAATGGGCTAAGGCTATTTTTTTTTTAAATAAAACGGATTGAGAAATTTTTGTTTTTGTGTTTTTTTTTCAGGTTAACAAATTGGTGTTCACAGTAGTTACAAAGACCATTGTCAAACAAGGTTTCTAAGTGAAAATTCAAAAACAAATTTTTACTTTTTGGGCATGGTTTCTGAACCTTTTCTTCTAGAAGCTAGGACGGTTGACTAAATGAAAAAGTAAGATGTTCGTCAGTCGTTTTTAGGAGTTGACTTAGTTTGAAATTTGAATTTTCCCTTTCTTTTCTACAAAGCATGCAAGGTTTCTAAATATGCATGCTTTCTGATATGTTTATTTAGTTTTTGATCTTCTCGTTGATCTTCATTCCTTCAATCTAATCTTGATAGGAGTCTTCTCATCAATATTAAAGACTATAATCACAACTTGCTTTAGAAAAATGTAGATTTCTTCGTTGAGTAGCACTTTTTGAATGCGTGAATTATTTTCTAAAGATTGAACTTGGTTTCTGAACTTGAAATACCCTTCTTGTGTATATAACATACTCAAGTTCATTTTTAGAACTATTTTTCACATCATTAGAGATCTGAATCTCTTAAATGAGATTAAAATAATGTTAAAACATGATATTGTGAAAAATATCTCGTTGGTTGAAATTTTGAGATGATAAACCAAATTTTCGAGAATATTGTAAAAGACTTTCCAAGGTTGGAACCTTGTATTAGAGATTAAAATGAAAACATTGTATTAGAGCTTGAAAAAACCTTGCATCTAGATTAAAAAGTCTTTTTAGAAAATGATAAATATGATGGCATAGTTTTTTTTTACAAAGAGCTAATTTAAGGTTTCGTTTGTAACACCCTAATATTTAACCCTAACACGCCTAGGACGTATTAAGACTAACTATTAGTTATTACTTCCTTTTGAACATCATTTGTAAGATAACTTAGCGGAAAATACAAATACATTTTTTTTAAATGGAATATGTAAAACAAGTGTGAGCCTTTGCGTATGACACAAACGAAACGTAAAGCGGAAGAGCAAATAAATCATACAAGTCAAAAGCAATAAAGAACACCTCAATCATGAAAACATTCTTCATAACATTAATTAACATAGTTTAGTACATAACCACTGGAATATAAAGGAGATGTATAGAGTCTTACCCATATACGTGGGTAGAGCTTGCAGGACATAGAAACTGGAAATACATAAACGGAAGGGAAAATAAAAGCAAGTGCATGGTAAATCCCCAAAAGATAGATTCCCAACTATCACTACCCACACCCCTCCACGCCTATTGATGACGCTAATCCTCGAATGGGGAGATGTAGCCCACGACTGACGGAGCTCCTCGGATGTAGCCCAACAAAGCGGAGATCTAGGCATGGGAATCGAGGGAACGGCATGGCCTCCACGGCGTGGTCGCCTCTCAGGCGTCGAACACGCCTCGCATGCCTCGCTGGTGACAGTGTCCTCGCTACCTCCACCGAGATCCATAGGAACGAAGGAAGAGCCCTCGAAGGATCGGCCTCCGATCGAGAACATGGAACATCTCGGGTATCCATGTACCGCCGATGAAGAAGGACGGGCACGAGGTCTCTGCTCGTCTCGGGTCGCATCCTCTCAAAGATCAGGTCATTGCCAAAAGGTGAAGTCGGATCGAAGAGAGCTGGAGACGGGGAAAGCAAATGGGCGTCCCATGTACACAAAAATGCGCACCTCACAATGACCCTGAAATGGTAAGACTGATGCTCGGGGTCATAGTGCACCTCCCAAGTGGGCGGGTCAATGAAGATCACGAACGACGCATCGATGTCTGAAGATGTAACGGAAAAAAAGAGAGATGGGTGAGAATCTTGCTAAAGAATCTCAGGAGGGAAAACCTCTATCCTAGTGTCATCGTTTACGTCCAGGAACCTTGGGTTTATTATGAAAAGGTTAAACATGCAAAGGTTCATTATGAGGTTTTTCATAGAGATAATTGTCCAAGGTCCGTGTCTTTTATGATGAATCTTAATGCATGTATGCAGCATAGTAGAACATGAATGCATGACAATACATTAAGCAAACCAAACAATAATCAATCAACATTTAAGTGGCATGTAACTTCTCTTGAATATCATTCCTTCTCTTCAAACTTGTGACACCAAACATCATAATAGTAACCGCACCCCTAAAACTAGGCTATGAGCTATACCTTAACTAGTCATCACTAGTTCTTACTTATCCTCTTGATAAGCGAATCATAAACATAATCATAATCATCACCATCTCGACTCCTAAAGTACGGGTAGGGGGCCTAAGGATCATCCATCATAGGACTTTTTCCTTCTTCGAAATGCATCGACTGGTTAAGACCAATGACTTTGTCCGCTTTGGCAGGCTAATGTCGATGCCCTCACGGTTTTGCCTTTCCTCCTGAGCAGGAGAAGTACATCTCGGTGTGTCACATTAAACATCTTATTTCTCAAAAATTTCTTAAGTCTATCAAATTTGACAGAAATTCGGTAGTATAACCACTATGCTTCGAATTTCCTCAAATTTGAGTCATGCCACATAACTCACATAATACATGTTGTCTCATAAATTCCTCAATCAAATAAACCTTTCAATCATAAAAACGTACTTCTCTGATTCATTTGTATCATATAGTCTCATGCATTATGCCCACAATATACCAAAATCATCATCACAACACACCATGAATCCTCATGTTATCAAACTCATGTCATTAACACATTCATACATAACACAAGCACACTCACTTGGTCTCATTCTCACATCACACCTCCTACCTCATGGTGTCTTATGCGTTGGCCCTTACGGGTCTTAAACTTGTGATCCAATTATCCTAACCTTTATTATGGATTCTATAACACCTAAGGGATCATTACCTATAATTCTTTCTAACATTTATGTTCACTAACTCATCCAATCAGCATTGTATAGATTAAACATCATGACCAGTACTCGACTATGGGGGATTCTAAGATCTACACCTTAGGCTCTTTTCTAAGTTCTGTCTTTGCCTAAGATCCTAGGTTCAACTCCTAGGCATAAACACTAATTATGAGCCATCTTCCTTAGACTCAATTATGCTGGAACAAAATTTATTATTGTTCGTGTCTAAGGGTGTTAAGATTTTAGTTCTCAAACCTTTCTATTTACTTAGTCCTTCCGAACCGTCAAAATCATTCCTCACTTTACTCAAACATAATCTTATGCATTCTAACTCCTTGAAACAAAATTCATACAGTGGCCAACAAGATAGAAAACCAAAAGTATGTATCACGCAATCGCATAAAATCATGTTATAAGTGCATACGAGTTACTAGTCTTTCTCTTGGAATAATTTCATGAGCAAAAAAGGTGTTCTGGTAATCGATTACATGTGCCTGGTAATCGATTACCAGGGACTAAATTTTATTCTGGGTTCAAAAACAACGGATAATCGATTACATAGGGTTAAATCTATTTCCGGAAAATAAAAACATTAGTAATCGATTACACAAATAGGTAATCGATTACAGGATTTTAAGGACCGTTTGGGCGTGAAGAACAGCCTTGGTAATCGATTACATTGTATGGTAATCGATTAAGAACCAAAAATCCTTCAAAAATCACTCTGGTAATCGATTACATAAGCTAGTAATCAATTACCAGAACCTCCGGATTTTGAGAAAAACATGATTTTTGACACATTTCAAGCTATTTAATCACATTGAGACCTCATAAAACATTTTTCCAACATTTTCCTGAAATCATCCTTACATTTTACAAAATCAAACCATCATTGTATCATACCATAACACATCCACTTTTTATGGTTAAAGTTTCCCTTTGAAGATACTTAGGGCAAGTCTTTGAGCTCTAGGGTATTTAGGTGATAACATAAACTTAAACATGCAATGCACTTTTTACTTTTTATAAAATAAAGTGAGTGCATAAAATAAATATGAGATGCACCCTCATTATTATCTTTAAGTTTAAGTGATGACTTGAAATGTAAACATGAAATGCAAGCTTGGAAATTAATCATGACAATGCAAGTTCACTTAGTTGTTCTTGAGAGTTAGTGATGGCATCAAAATAAACATGCTATGCAAGGCATAAACTTAAACATGAATGCAACTTGTTTTATCTTTACTAGAGCTCTTGCAAGACTTTTAAGGCACATTACTAGCCTAACCCAACATGTATCTTGAACAAATAGGGAATGAGCTTTAGAGTTCTTAGCACCAAATCTTCAAAGAAGACTTTGGATTAAACTTCATCATCAAGCTCATGAGTGTGGACTAAGATGAAAACATCAACACTCAACAAAACATCATAAATAAAACTACTCATATTCTTTATTTTATTGCTCATAGGCTTCAATCTAGAGTAAACTCTTAGAATGGCCGACCAACTTTAAGGTTGGCAAGGGTAAGCTTAGAGCTCTTTGAAATCTTAGGATTAATTTTTCTTAACAAAACTTTTGTGATCTACTTTACATTTTTAGCATACTTTGTCCAAACCAAGGCAAAAGAAACCGAAATCCTTCAAAGGAAAAGGAAAGGAAACCGAAATCACTCAAGAAAGAAAGGAAAAGGAACTGAAAATTATAAGCAAGGAAAATAAAGAAACATAAGCATGTATGGTCTAAGACCAAGTTGTTTCAAGCTTTAGAGGTTTCTCACATGACAACAACAAGTCATTATCTTGAAACCTCATCATCAAGCTCATGTTCTCTTTATAAAAAGGCCTCTTGGCCGAAGAAAAAGGAAGAGGAAAAGAGTTTGAAACCAAGAGAAAACTATAACTTTTCTTGAAGAACACAAGCAAAAACATTAAAACAAAACCCCTACCTAAGGAAGTCTTTGAGAGAGATGAAAGGAAGCTTTGTTTTCTTGATGAAATGAGAAGGAAATCCTCTTGAAACTTGGAGGAAGAATTCGGCCAATGTGAGGGAATTTGAAAGGAAATGAGAGAATTTTTGCAAGAAGTGTAAACTTAACAAATGAACCAAAGTGTGACAAGGTTCATCAAGGCTTGGTATTTATAGAAATTTTCAACATTGAGGCTTCAATGGGAGGAGAAACCAACGCCATTTGGAGAGGAGGAGGGAGGAAATATCTCTTACAAAGGTATGACTTTGAGTATGGTTTCAAGCATAGTTGAGTATGGGCACAAGTATGGGCAAGGCATGGCTCTTGAGTGAGATAAAATTCAACATGTGACACTTTTCTTGGGCCATGAATTCAGCCAATTGGGCAGCCAAGGGGGAGGTTAATTTGTTCATGTAATTGTGGTTTAGGGTGTGTTTAGGTGTTTCTTTGATTAAGGTTTTGTTTAGGAGTTGTAAGAAAGTGTTTAGGTGAAGTAATTGGCTAATTAGGAGTGTCAAGACTTGATTAGGGAGTTGTCATACTAGATTAACAAATTAAATTCATTTTCTTAGTCAAATGAGGTATGACATAATTCCTTAATTTAAGGAATTAGAGAGAAAACACTATTCAAGATTCCATGACTAGGAATCTTGAATTAAAGAATGCAATTAGAGTTTATCCAAGCAATCTTAGGTTCTAATTAATCTTAATAAATCATTTTGACTCTAGATTAATTATCGAAATACACTAATCTTCGATTAGAGCCTAATATTGCTTAGGTTTGCTTAATTGCGTCATTAGGCTCACTGTACATTGTTCTAGGGGCAAAATGGTAATTTTACACTAAAACTGCTCGGGCCTCCGGCCCGACTAGACATCAAATATCACTCATAAACATCATTCAAAACTTCCTGGAAAAGTTTGGGCTCAAACGGCACCTTTTACCCTTGTAGAATACGGTAGGAGTATTTTGGTCATTTTGAGCAAAAGTTTGAAAACGAGATTTTCACCTCAGATATCAAACATAACAGTTATAACCCCTTCAAACATTGAGTTGACCCATTTCGAGGACTGCCGGGCAACTGTCCTTAATTCTGGTAAAAATGACCTCAGGTATTTTGGTCATTTGTACTCAAATAGCAGAAATTCGGGGCGTTATATTACTCCCCCTTAAAAAGAATATTGTCCTCGAAATTTGTTACCTTAGAAAAAGCTCAGGATACTTCATTCGCATCTCGGATTCCAGCTCCCACGTATACTCCTCCGTCTTGTCGCGTCCCCACGCTACTTTCACCAAAGGAAGAGACTTATTCCTCAACTGTTGACACCTCGATCCACGATCCTCGTTGGTGGCAGATGAAAGTTAGGTCCTCCCTTAACTGTACATGCTCTGGTTCTAGCACATGACTAGGATCGGATTGATATTTCTTAGCTTGGAGACGTGAAAGACATCATGAAGATTTGATAGATTTGGAGGTAGGGCTATTTTGTAGGCAAGTCCCAACTTTCTGAAGGATTTCAAAGGGCCGAGAATTGGGGACTCAATTTCTTGACTCTCATGGCTCTACCTATGCCTGTAGTGGGGGTAATTCTTAGAAACATGCTCGCCTTCTTGGAATTCCAACGCTTTCGCGCTTGTCCGCATAGCTCTTTTGTCGGCTTTGAGCAGCAAGATTTTATCCTTGATCGTTCTTATTTGTTTCGTGGTTTCCCTCACTACATCTGGTCCCAAAACGCTTTGTTCTCCGGGATCATGCCAACACAAAGGCGACTGGCACTTCCTTCCATAGGCTTCATACGGTGCCATACCGATACTCGCATGATAACTATTGTTATACGTGAACTCCAAGCGGGATGTACTTATCCCAACTCCCTTTTCTATCCAAAACACATGCCCTCAACATGTCTTCCAATGCTTGGATAGTTCTTTCCGATTGTCCATATGTTTGAGGGTGGTAACTGTCTTAAACAGCTTGAACCAAACGCCTTTTGAAAGGCTCCCAAAACGTGATGTAAAGATCTCGATCTGAGATTATCGTCGATGGAACTCCATGTAACCTCACTATCTCTTGGATATACAACTGGGCTAGCTTATCTAGGGAAAAGGTTATCTTGATGGGTAGGAAATAGGCCGACTTGGTTAACCTCCACTATTACCCAAATAGCGTCATGGGACTTGGGTTCTAGGTAGGCTGGTCCCATAATCCATAGATATACTATCCCACTTCCATTCGGGGATAGGCAAAGGTTGCAACATTCCTAAAGGCTTTTGGTGCTCAATCTTCACTTTTGACAGACCAAACACTTACTAACCAAGGTGACTACGTCCTTTTCAATCTGGGCCACAAAATATCTTCTTTAAATCTTGATACATCTTGGTGGCACCAGGATGGATGGTGAAGTGGCTTTTATGGCCCTCCTCCAACTCTCTTGGAGGTCACCATCTGCGGACACAACCGCCCTTCAAACCTCCACAAACCATCTGTCCCTTACTCAAAACCCTTAAGCTTTCCAGCTTTTACCGCCTCGAGGGTCCCTAAACTCCTCATTTTCCACTTGTGCCATCATAACCCTCTGTTTAAACCCACTTGTCACCGTAAGATGGCACATCTTCACACTCTTTTTCAAGGACATTTCCCAAATTCATGTCCCTAAACTTCTCTATCAGCTCAACTTCCTTGACCATCATGTGGGATAAGCGTAATGACTTTCGACTCAAGGCATCGCGACCACATTGGCCTTGCCCGGGTGGTAACTTAAGCCGAAGTCATAGTCCTTTAGAAACTCCATCCACCTTCTTTACCTCATGTTTAACTCCTTTTGATCAAAGAGATGCTTAAGACTCTTGTGATCAAAGAAAACTTCAAACCTTACTCCATACAAGTGATGCCTCCATATCTTTAAGACAAACACTATGGCGGCTAACTCTAGGTCATGGGTAGGGTAGTTAACCTCGTGAGGCTTGAGTTGTCTAGACACATAGGCTACCACTTGCCTATTTTGCATCAACACACAGCCTAAACCCTTTCCCGAAGCATCACAATATACCTCGAAGGGTACATTGGGGTCGGGTAAAACCAAAACTAGGGTCGAGGTCAACCTTTCTTTTAACTCTTGGAAGCTCTTTTCACAATCGGGATTCCATGAAACGGGTGTTCTTCCTAGTAAGCTTGGTTAGGGAAGGGAAATCTGGAAAATCCTTTAATAAATCTTCGGTAATAGCCTGCTAAACCCAAAAAGCTCTATATTTTGATATGGTGGTCTATCCCAATTCATTACGGCTTCTATCTTACTAGGGTCAACGCTATACCTCCTTTCGATACTACATGTCTCAAAAACTTCACTTCCTCCAACCAGAATTCACACTTAGAAAGCTTAGCATACATCTTCATCTCCTTCAACACCTCTAAAACCAACCTTAGGTGACTTTCATGCTCTTCATGAGCCTTCAAATAAATGAGTATATCATCTATGAAAACAACCACAAATTTATCTAAGTAGGGTCTAAAGATCCTATTCATGTAGTCCATGAACACGGAGGTGCATTTGTCAATCCAAAAGACATCACGGCGAACTCAAATGTCCATACCGTGTCCTAAAGGCGGTTTTAGGTATATCCTCATTTCTCACCCTAATCTGGTGGTATCCCGATCTCAAATCAATCTTAGAGAATACCACCGCTCCTTTCAACTGATCCATGAGATCATCAATCCTAGGCAAAAGGTATTTGTTTTTCACCGTTACACGATTCAATTGCCTATAATCTATACATAACCTCATGCTCCCATAATTTTTCTAACAAACAGAACCGGGCTCCCACGGTGAAGCACTAGGTCTTATAAAATTCTTTTCTAACAGCTTCTCCAATTGGGTTTTCAATTCCTTCAACTCCAAGGGCGACATCCTATACGGGCTATCAGATAGGTCCCGTTCCCGAACCAACTCAATGGAGAACTCCACTTCTCTCTCGGAGGGATGTAACACCCTAATATTTAACCCAATACGCCTAGGACGTATCAAGATTAATTATTAGTCGTTACTTCCTTTAAAAACTCTTTTAGAAATAACTTAGCGGAAAATACGAGTAAATTTTTTTTTTTTGAAATGAAACATGTAAAACAAAGTGTGAGTCATTCCGCATGACATAAACGAAACGGAAAGCGGAAGAATAAATCAGACATACAAATCAAAAGCCATAAAGAACACATCAATCATGAAATCATTCCTCATAACATTAATTAACATAGTTTAGTACATCACTACAGAAATATAAAGGAAAGCATAAAGTCTTACCTATATAAGTGGGTAGAGCTTAAAGGTACAATAACAGAAATAAGAAACATAACAACGAATACATGAAACGCCGCAAGAAATACTCTTAAGCTAGGACTACTCCCTTTCGAACTATGGATGGTGCTCCTCCTCGTCCCTCGATGGTATATATCTAATGAATTGGGCAAGCTCCTCGGGTGCATGAAGACGGAAGGGTGGGCAAATAGGCCTTCCATGACGTGGGCGCATCTCCGACGTCGTGCTAACCTCTCGCGCGTCATCGTCTCCTCGCTACCCATCCCAATGTCCATGGGTGCAGGAGGGCAAAACCCTTCGAAAAGGATGAGAAGGGGGATCCTCTGACGGGTCAGTCTCCAAATGTCTCGGACGAGGCACGTACTCGGGGTAGCCCTGGGACTCGTGAGGAGCCTGACGGACCTTCTGCTCATCACGAGATTGCGTCCTCTCAAAAATCATGTCATCGCCAAAGGGAGAAGTCAGGGTGAAGCGGAAACTGGAACTGGAAAGGCAAATAGGCGTCCATGTATGCAAAAATGCGTATAGCACAACGACCCTCGAAATGGTATGACTGATGATCCGGATCGTGGTGTAGCTCCCACACGGCACGTCAACAAAAATCACGAACGACGACATCGCAGCCTGGAGACATAACGAAAAAGAGAAAAGAGAGAGAGGGGTGAGAATCTTGCTAAAGAATCTCATAGGGAATCCTCTATCCTAGTGTCATCGTATATGTCCCTAGGAACCTTGGGTTTATTATGAAAAGGTTAAGCATGCATAGGTTCATTATGAAGTTTTCACAAAAGATATTTATCCAAGGTCCATGTCTTTTATAATGAATCTTAATGCATGTATGCAACATAATAGTTCATGGATGCATGGCAGGACTTATAGGCAAACCAAACAATAATCAATCAGCATATAAGTGGCATGAAACTTCTCTTTGAACATCATTCCTTCATCTTAATCTTGTGATACCAAACATAATAGTAACCGCACCGTTAAACTAGGCTATGAGCTCATACCTTAACTAGTCGTCACTAGTTCTTACTTATTCTCTTGATAAGCAAATCATAAACATAATCATAATCATAATCATCATAATCCCGACTCCCAAGTACGGGTAGGGGGCTTAAGGATTACCCATCATGGGACTTTTTCCTTCTTCGAAACGCATCAACTTGGCTTAGACCATGACTTTGTCCTTTGGCAGGTGAAAGTCTATGCCCTCACGGTTTTACCTTCTCCTCACCGGAGGAGAAGTACGTCTCGGTGTGTCACCTTAAACATCATATATCTTAAAAACTTTCTTAAGCCTCTCAAATTTGACGGAAATTCGGTGGCATAACAGCTATTCTCTGAATTTCCTCAAATTTGAGTCATGCCACATAATCTCAATCATATGCATCATTTTCATGGAACTTTCTCAAATCAATAACTTTCTAGTTCACATGAGCATATTCCTCAATCTCATTCATATTTCGAAAACCTCATGCATCTTAAATACAACACTTCATCATATCAACATATCAATTATTCACATAAGGTTTCATACTTGAAATGTAATCATATTCACGTCATTAAGAATATACTCTCTGGTCTCATGCTCACATCACACCTCCTATCTCTATGAGTCTTATACTTTGGCCCTTAGGTTTTCTTTTCTAGTAATCTTATCTGCCCATTGCAAGTTTTTATCATATCTAGGGGGAAAATTGTTCTTTATTACGCTTCACTAATTCATCCAACATCATTATATAGATTACTCATCAAGATCATCATCCAACTCCAGGGATTCTAGAATCTATGCCTTAAACTCTTATCTAAGTTCTATCTTCGCCTAAGATTCTATGTTCAACTCCTAGGCATAATCACTAGCTATGAACCATCTTTCTTAAGCTCAATTATGCTGGAACAGAAGTTATTATTCTTGTGTCTAAGCACTTTAAGATTCTAGTTCTACATTCTCCCTATTTGTTTAGTTTTCCCAATCTTTCAGAAAACGTTCCTCATTTCGCAAGCATAACATTACGCATTCTAACTCCTCAAAGAATTTATACAGTGGCCACAAGGAGAAGATAGAAACCAACAATGTTCATCACACATAATCACATAAACTCATGTTATAAGTGCACATGAGTTGCTAGTTTTCTCTTGGACAATTTAGAAGCAAAAAGGTGTTCTGGTAATCGATTACATGTGTAACACCCTAATAATTAACCCAATATGCCTAGGTCGTATCTGATTAATTACTAGACTTTACTCCTTGCTTCAGTTCCTTAATCATGCTTTGAAAATACTTAGTGAAATTACGGGCCATTTTTTTTAAAACATAATTGAAAGCGTGAGCTGCATAATGAACGATAATGGATAAAGCAGAAAATAGACATATCATGAAGAACACATCATATTGGCTCCATCATATGACATCCATAATTACATTTCACATAGATATTTTGCCTACCAATAGAGCTAAGCTAGATGTAGGCAATCGAACAAAACATAAATAATATATGGATGGAAAAACATCTATCAACGACACCTATTTATAACACTCAGGGATAGGAATAGATAGAGTTCATCTCAAGGTTTAGCAAATACGTTCCTCAAGGATAATAAGCTGTTCACAAGATCACGTGCATCTACCAGGTGAGAGCATCAATGGGAATCACGAACATCACCATCACTTTCTGAAGATGAGATGGAAAGAAAGAAAGAGGGAATAAGAAACTTATAAAAGAGTCTCAGTAGGGTACTCACCTCATATGCATCGTGTCATCATCATCGTCCCAGGAACTCTGGTTTCATTATGAAAATGTGAGCATGCTAAGATTCATTTATTTAGTTCGGAAATATACTTTATCGAGGTCCGTTCATTTTAATCATGTGTCTTATAATGCATCATAAATTTAGCATGTCATGTTTATAATGAACTTTTCCTTTCATATATAATAACATAATTATGCATAAGACCACATCATATTCCTCATCATCATATCATAAATACTATGCATAGAAGAATATCATATTTCTCATCATTATCTCATAAATACTATGCATAGAAGAACATCATAATCACATAATATGTTACTTAGTTCCTTAGGTGACTTAAAGTTACTTTCATCATCATTTTCCTGGGCCACCCTATACTCCACCCTTTTGGGAGTAATCTAGGTTATGAGCTCATACCTTACTAGTCGTCACTAGCATATACTTATCCCTTTTGATAAGTTAAAATCCCAACTCTACCCTTTTGAGAGAACGGTTTAGGGGGCAAGAATCACCTTTTCACCACCTATAGTTTGATGGGTCCAAAAGATCATTTCCTCATAAGTTTAAGTCACCATTAAGTCTTTGCATGTTATATCATATTACAACTCTCAATTCATAATCATCAGGATGCATAAACATTCTCATTGTTTGCAATAGTAACTATAACATGCAAACCATGAAGTTATTCAATAAAATCAAATACTTAATAAGCATCAAATTACTACATAGACTTATCATTTCAAACATCAAAGAGGCATCATCATAAATCCTCAAAAGCTCTCCTTAAACAACTTGAACTTTAGAATCAGGTAACCTCAATCATTATCTTACTTTCTTATGCATCTAAGGGATTCATTATCATTATTACCCTTAATTATAACCTTCAAGTACATTATTAAACCACATGGGACAGCATAGGTAGTAGGTTATATTTAAGGCTTTAAGGTGTGCTAGAAGTTGCATCTTTAATCCTTTCTTAATTTTTCCTATGATGCTAAAATTAATTACTAAACCAATTATGAATCATTTTCACTTATCTATACATAATAAAATCTGATTCTTATAGCTTTTAAGGGTTCTGACAGAATGTATAAATTTCATTCTCTAGAGTCCTAGAAATCTTGCTTTTACGGTTTACTAGGAAGCTAGTTTTATCTCTAACATGCATAGAATCATTCCTTTAGCAATAAACCATAATTATCACAACTTCAAACATATTAAACCATCATCATACAGTAGTACTAAACTCAGATTAGTGGCCGAATCATGAACCTTATATAATTGCTTAAAATCACATTTCAAGTACACATGTGATATTAGTTTACTGTAAAATATTTGCAAAACCTCGAAACTCTTTAGAAACTAATTCTTTTTGTTAAACTTGAAAGAAATCATAGGACTTTAGGCCTTCCTTAATCATGAGGCCGATTTATACATTGAAAGAATGTTCATGATTAAAATTTTCACTTAAGATAAAAGGAGCAAGTCTTGAGCTTTAGAGATTTAGGTGATAACTAGAATCATAAACATAATATGCAAATCCCTTTCTTTTTCTTTAAGATTTAAGGTGATGACTTGGAAATTAAACATGATATGCAAGACTTGAAATTTAAACATGATGCAAGAAACTTGGAGCGCAATAGTCCACACTGGACCAATGGAGGGAGAAGAGATCTTAACAAAAGAAAATAAAGAAACCGGAGCGGCGGTAGTTCCCACTGGACCAAGTGAAGAGAGAAGAGAATTCTTATTATATCTTATTAAGCTTCAAACTCAAGACTTCTTAAAGAATAAATTCTTTGACTCCAATAATCTTAAGGAAATTGAAAGTGAGCTTTAGAGTTCTTATTACCATGGTTCCAACTTTGCTTGTGATACTTGGGCAAGTCTTTGAGCTCTAGGATTCTTAGGTGATGACATAATAATAAACATGCCATGCGTCTCTTTTAGCCATTATAAAATAAAGTGAGAGCATAAAATAAATATGAGATGCAACCTTTTATCATCTTTAGAGATTAAGTGACAACTTGAAACATAAACATGAAATGCAAGCTTGGAAATTTAAACATGAAATGCAAGTTCATTTATTCATTCTTGAGAATTTAGTGATGACATAGAAAGTAAACATGGTTATGCAAGGCATAAACTTAAACATGGATGCAAGTTTATTTTATTTCTTTACTAGAGCTCCTCCAAGACTTTAGAGAAATATAAATTCAACCCAATATATCTTAGCAAGACAAAGTGAAAAATACATCTTTCAAGTTCTAAACTCAAGATCTTTATTTTTACATCATAAAAACATCATTCTTTAAAGTTTTGCATCAAGTGGAATTTTCAAGCTTTAGAGGCCTAACTTGTGATGGATTTACAACCAACACTCAAGGTTCTCATCATCAAGCTATCATCATATTCCCATATAGGCCTTATGGCTGAAATGTTCAAAGGAAAAGAAAGAAGAAAACTGAATGGAAAAACTAAAGAAAGTCCATGAAATCATCATTTTGAACCAAGAACAACACTTAGCAAAGCATAGAAATAAGCTTAAAGACAACTCCCTACCTAATTTTATTTGAAGGAAAGGAAAAGAACTTGGTTTCCTTGAGTGAAATGAAAGAAAATCTCTTTGAGAAATGGAGAAGAAGTTTTAGCCAAGAGGAGGAAGAAAGAAAGTTTTTGGTGCTTCTAAAAACTAGAATTGTGTAAGTTATGAACTAAGGCCTCTAACACTCCTTCAAGCATGCCTATTTATAGAGATTTTGAGGCTCATAAATGGACAAAGGGAGGAGGAAGGCTGGTGGAATTTCAAAGGGAACAAAGGGAGGAAAACATGGATTCAAGACAAGTTGTATGAATTTAGGAATTATGTTTCATGGTGACATT
The DNA here is from genome assembly GCA_030441495.1 of Dalbergia oliveri. NCBI lineage: Eukaryota > Viridiplantae > Streptophyta > Magnoliopsida > Fabales > Fabaceae > Dalbergia > Dalbergia oliveri. The sequence continues at coordinate 18,750,696 of JAMLFY010000016.1, forward strand.
TTTGGCATTTTGTTTTAGTGCATTATTTAGCAATATTCTGATGCATTATGGCTCCATAATTTTGGCCATTTACAGCCCATGGAAGATAAATTTGTGTGTTCCATGTATTATTTAGGTGTAGGTAGGTATCTTTGCAAATTAGAGAATTTACAATTAAGGGCTTAGGTGAATTAGTAAGCAATTTGGGTGTTTTTAAGCAATTTTAAGTTCTAATCAATCTAAATAAATAATTTTGACTCTAGATTAATAATTAGAATCTAATAACCTTTAATTTGAGCCTAATATTGCTTAGGTTTTGCTATACGAATGTAAAATCTTGAATTCGCAAAACTACAAGACAGGGACAAAATGGCAATTTTACTTAAAAATTTAGACCACCCGAGCTTAACTAATGGTTAATCATAGCTTAAAAACATATTTTAAAACATTTTAGTGAGGTTCGGGCTAGTCGCACGCAAATTCGAAGTTAAACGGGCGTTTTGGTCATTTCGTGCGTCCAAGTCTAAAATTAGGATCTTCTCCTCTATTAACACACATAACACAAACAATCCCTTATTAACATCAAAACATCCCCTTGAGGATGGGTGGGGCCCATGATCCTTGTTTTCTAGTAAAATAACCTCAGGGCATTTTGGTCATTTTACACGTACAGAAATTTGGGTTTGCAACTTTTGCACGAATTGCTCTTATCCTTTCTTCTAATGTTATATTCCTTTATTAAGGATTGTTTGGTCTTTTATATGAAAAATTACTTAGGGTAATTCGGTAATTTCTAAATGACAGTAAAATTCGGGCGTTACAACATGTGCCTCATAATCGATTACCAGGAGCTAAATTTATTCTGGGTTTAAAACAATCGGGTAATAGATTACATAAAATGGTAATCAATCACTTAGGGTTAAATCGTTTCCAGAAAATAAATACATCGGAGTAATCGATTACACTAACAGGTAATTGATTACAGAGTTTTAGGATAGGTTCTGGGCATGAAGAATAGCCTTGGTAATCGATCACATTACTCTGTAATCGATTACCAGAACCAAAAGTCCTTCGAAAACCTCTTGGTAATCGATTACATAAGCTCGTAATCGATTACTAGAACTTTGGAATTTGAGAAAACATGATTTTTGACACATTCCAAACTATTTAAACACCTTGAGACCTCATAAAAAGTTTTTCCAACATTTTCCTAAATCATCCATACATTTTGCAAAATCAAACCATCATTGAATTATACTAAAACACATCCATCTCTTTTTTATTAGAGATCCCCATTGAAGATACTTAGGGCAAGTCTTTGAGCTCTAGAGTATTTAGGTGATAACATAATCTTAAACATGCTATGCACTTCATTTTACTCTTTATTACAAAGTAAAGTGAGACATAAATTAAATATGAGATGCAACCTCATTATTATCTTTAAGGATTAAGTGATGACTTGAAATTTAAACATGAAATGCAAGCTTGAGAATTTAAATATGGTAATGCAAGTTCATTCACTTATCTTTGTGAAATTAGTGGTGGCATCAATAAACATGAGATGCAAGACATAAACTTAAACATGAATGCAACTTGTTTTATCTTGACTAGAGCTCCTACAAGACTTTAGAGGAACATCAAAGGCCTTAACCCAACAAGTATCTTAACAATGGAAGGTGAGCTTTAGAGTTCTTAACACCAAGTCTTCAAAGAAGTCTTTGGTTTGAACTTCATCATCAAGCTCAAGAAAATGGATTAAAACCAAAAACATCAACACTTTAACAAACAAACATAAATAGAACTACTCATATTCTTTATTTTATTGCTCATTGGCTTCAATCTAGAGTAAACTCTTAGAACGGCTGACCAACTTTAAGGTTGGCAAGGGTAAGCTTAGAGCTTTTTGAAATCTTAGGATTAATTTTCTTGACAAAACTTTTGTGCTCTACTTTACAATTTTTAGCAAACTTTATTCAAACCAAAGCAAGGAAACCGAAATTATGAAGAGGAAAAGAAAAGAAATCCACAAACTTTATCAAGGAAAAAGAAAGAAATCAAGGCATGTATGGTCCAAGACCAAGTTGTTTCAAGCTTTAGAGGTTTCTCACATGACAACATCAAGTCATTATCTTGAAACCTCATCATCAAGCTCATGTTTTCTTTATAAAAGGACCTCTTGGCCGAAAAGAAAAGGGAAGAGGAAAAAGAGTTTAAAACCAAGAGAAAGCTAGAACTTTTCTTAAGAACACAAGCCAAAACAATAAAACAAAACCCCTACCTAAAGAAGTCTTGAAGAGAGATGTAAGGAAGCTTTGTTTTCTTGATGAAATGAGAAGGAAATCCTCTTGAAACCTTGAGGAAGAACTAAGCCAAAGTGAGGGAGTTTGAGAGGAAATGAGAGAATTTTGCAAGAAGTGTAAACTTAACAAATGAACCAAAGTGTGACAAGGTTCATCAAGGCTTGGTATTTATAGAAATTTTCAACAATGAGGCTTCCATGGGGAGGAACCGTCACTCTTGAGGGAGGAAGGAGAGAAGAAATATCTCTTACAAAGGTATGGTTGAAGGCATGGTGAGGTATGAGTTTGGGTATGGCCTAAGGCATGGGCTTGGAGTGCAACAAAAATCAACATGTGGCACCATTTTAGGGAGATTTCGACCAACACATCAGCCAAGGGAAGGGATTTTGTTCATGTAATTGTGGTTTAAGGATGTGTTTAAGTGTTTCTTTGATTAGGCTTTTGATTAGGAGTTTGTAAGAAGGTGTTTAGGTGAGGTAATTGGGTAATTAGGAAGGTCAAGACTTGATTAGGGAGTGGTCATACTTGATCAACAAATTAAATTCATTTTCTTAGTCAAATGAGGTATGGCACAATTCCTTAATTTAAGGAATTAGAGAGAAAACACTATTCAAGATTCCATGACTAGGAATCTTGATTAAGGAATGCAATTAAAGTTTATCTAAGAAATCTTAGGTTCTAATTAACCTTAACAAATCATTTTGACTCTAGATTAATTATCGAAATAAATTAATCTTCGATTAGAGCCTAATATTGCTTAGGTTTGCTTAATTGCGTCATTAGGCTCACTGGACACGTTTAGGGGCAAAATGGTAAATTTACACTAAAACTGCCCGGGACCTTCTGGCCTAACTAAACATCAAACATTACTTAAAAACATCATTCTAAACTTCCTGGAAAATTTCGAGCAAACGGCACCTTTTACCCATGTAGACACAGGAGAGGTATTTGGTCATTTTGAGCGAAAGTTTAGAAAACGAGATTTTTCACCTCGGATATCATTCATAACAATATAATCCCCTTTAAACATCGAGTTGACCCATTCGAGGATTCGGGGCAACTGCCCTTGAATTTTGGGTAAGAATGACCCAGGGGCATTTTGGTCATTTGCACTTAAATAGCAGAAATCAGGCGTTCCAGGGAACTCAATTCTCATCCGAAAATACCTTGGATATCTCTTACTACAGGAATATCATCTATGTTCTCTCAAAGTCTACCTTGCTAGCGGCTAGAAGGACATATCCCTTGTTTTCTCCCACTACAGAAGACATCTAAAGAATTTACATAAAGTTTCAAGGTTTGACTAGTCTTGTAGGGGGATGACGAAAAATACAGACTTGGTGTAACAATCTAACAATACATGGTTAGCGTAAAGCCAATCCATGCCAAGAATTACTCCTATGTCTTTCAAGGGTAAACAAATCAAATCTATGACAAAGAATCTATTTTCAACAGGAAGATGACAATTTAAACAACAATTACATGTATGTATAGGACGGTTTGTAGGAGTAGAAACAATAAGGTCAAAAGGAAGCTTAGAAATTTTCAAATTTAGAGACTCGACACTAGCATGTGAGATAAAAGAATGAGTAGCACCAAAGTCATATAGCACAGTTAAGGTTCTACCATTTAATTGCATTCACCTTCGATGAGGTCGTTGCACTTGCGTCTTCCACATTGAGGGTGAAAACCCTCCCTTGGTGTTCGGCCTGGGTTCTGACTTGACGATCCATTGCTTCTGCAATCCTTAGCATAGTTGTAACACCCTAATATTTAACCCGATACGCCAGGACGTATCAAGACTAATTATTAGTTATTACCTCTCTTTAAATTCATTTACAAAATACTTAGTGGAAAATAGGGTTTCTTTTGAAATGATTCATATAAAACAAAGTGCGAGCCTTGCGCATAACATATACAACGTGAAGCGGAAGAATACATAAAACATACAGAAACATAAACATAAAAGAGCACATCCATCGTGAGAACATTCATCATCACATTAATTAACATAGTTTAGTACAATACTCCAAAATGACAGTAACATAAAGTCTTACCTTAAACTACGTGGGTCGGTCTTTGAACGTCTCGAGCGAGGCATGTACTTGGGGTAACCTCTTGCACCTGGAAAGATGCAAGCTGACCTCTGCCATCTGGTCGCGTCCTCTCAAAATCAGGTTCGCCAACTGTGAGGTTTGGGTCGAAGCGAGCTGGAGACATGGAAAGCAAAAGGGCGTCCCACGTATGCAAAAATGCGTATGGCACAACGACCCTCAAAATTGTAGGGCTGATGCTCGGTCATAGTGCAACTCCTACACGGGTGCGTCAATAAAAATCACGAACGACGCCATTCAATTGAAGACGTAACGCAAAAGGAACAGAGAGAGGGTGAGAATTCTTGCTAAAGAATCTCAGTAGGGAATCCTCTATCCTGTGTCATCATTTACGTCCCCAGGAACCTTGGGTTTATTATGAAAAGGTTAAGCATGCATAGGTTCATTATGAGGTTTTCGCAAAGATATTTATCCAAGGTCCATGTCTTTTATAATGATTCTTAATGCATGTATGCAACATAATAGTTCATGGATGCATGGCAGCACTTTAGGTAAATCAAGCAAATAACAAACAACATATAAGTGGCATGTAACTTTTCTCTTGAACATCTTTCCTTTTCTCATTCTTGTGACACCAATCATAATAGTAACCGCACCCTTAAACTAGGCTATGAGCTCATACCTTAACTAGTCGTCACTAGTTCTTACTTATCCTCTTGATAAGCGAATCATATCATAATCATAATCATCATAAATCCGACTCCCAGGTACGGGTAGGGGCCTAAGGATCACCCATCATGGGACTTTTTCCTTCTTCGAAACGCATCGACTTGGTTAAGACCAACGATTTGTGCTTTGGCAGGCTAAAGCCTATGCCTCACAGCTTTTACCTTCTCCTCACTGAAGCAGGAGAAGTACGCTCGGCATATCTTCATTAACATCATATATTTCTAAAAACTTTCTTATGTCCCTCAAATTTGACGGAAATTTGGCATAACAGCTACTCTTCCAGTTTCCTCAAATTTGAGTCATGCCACATAGTTTCGGTCACATGCATCATTTTCATGGAACTTTCTCATTGCAATAACTTTCTAGTTCACATGAGCATATTTCTCAATTTCATTCATATTTTCGAAACATTATGCATCTCAAACACAACATTTCATCATATCACTATATCAAATTTGGCACATAAAGTTTCATGCTCAAGGAACTAACATAATCACATCATCATAAGTGTGCACAAGGTTCATCATCATAATCATACTCTCCGTCCACCTATCTCATAGTGTCTTATGCTTGACCCTTACAGGCTTTACACTTGTATTTGCATTTTCATTACCCTCAAGGGTTAACTCTAACTTTCTCTAAGATTTGAACTTACTAAAAATCCATATAGCACTTGCACAATGAAGGGCAGAGAATATCATTTGCTTAAGGGGCTCTAGAATCTCCATTCGTGCCCTTCTTAAGATCCGCTTTCGCCTAAGGCTCCATAATCAATTCCTAACCAATTATGAGGGATTCCTAGGCATGTTCTCTAAGTTATAAACCACTTTAAATCTTTTATCATCATCTTAAGCTTAGAAATTAGCACCTAATCATTTATGAAGGATCTTGTGTATGACTTACTAATTATGGATCATTTATCCTTGAACTAATCTTGCTAGAATAGATTTGCTTTTCTTTGCATTAAGGTATTCTAGAATTCTCATCTTTAATCCCTTTTTTAATTATTTATTCTTATCTAACTTTTCTAAATTGGTCCTTGCTTCACTCAAAATAATTTTTACACATTTAACACCTTAGAACAACATTTATATAGTAGCCAAACATAGAATCGAAATCATGAACCCATAAAATCACATAATCTCTTGGGTTGAAAAGCATATAAGTTACTAGTTTTCTCTTGGACATTTTTAGTAAACAAAAGGTGTTCTGGTAATCATTACATGTTCCTGGTAATTGATTACCAGGAGCTAATTTTCATCGGGTTTCAAAAACAATTGGTAATCGATTACATATAATGGTAATCAATTACTTAGGGTTAAATCTGTTACCGGAAAATAAAGAATCATAAGAGTAATCGATTACACTATCAGGTAATCGATTACAGGGTTTCCAAGGTTCTGGGCATGAAGAGCCGTGGTAACGATTACACGCCTCTGGTAACGATTACCAAAACCAAAAGTCCTTCAAAACCTTCTGGTAATCGATTACATGGATGGTAACGATTACAAGAACCTCCGGAATATGAGAAAACATGATTTTTGACACATTCCAAACTATTTAAACATCTTGAGACCTCATAAAACAGTTTTCCAACATTTTCTTGAAATTATTCATGCATTTTACAAAATCAAACCGTTATTGAGTCATACCAAAACTCATCCATTTCTTTTTGACTGGAGTTTCTTTTTTAGGATACTTAGGGCAAGTCTTTAAGCTCTAGAGTATTTAGGTGATGACAAAATCTTAAACATGCTATGCACTTTATTTTACTCTTCATTAAAAGTAAGGTGAGAGCATAAAAATAAATATGAGATGCAACTTCATTATTATCTTTAAGGATTAAGTGATGACTTGAAATATAAACATGAAATGCAAGCTTGGAATTTAAATATGGTAATGCAAGTTCATTCATTTACTCTTATGAAATTAGTGATAGCATCAAAATAAACATGAGATGCAAGGCATAAACTTAAACATGAATGCAACTATTTTTATCTTAACTAGAGCTCTTGCAAGGCCTTTAGGAACATAAACCTCAACCCATTATGTATCATAAGGCAAGCTTTAGAGTTCTTGACACCTAGACTTCAAAAGAAGTCTTAAGGTTTGAACTCATCAAGCTTAAAGAAATGGACCCAAGGTTCATCACTTTGTCTAAACAAAACTACAAGGACTAAGTCATTTTTTTGTTTTATTGCTCATGGGCTTCAATCTAGAGTAAAACTCTAAAACGACCGACTAACTTTAAGGTTGGCAAGGGTAAGCTTAGAGCTCTTTGAAATCGTAAGTTTAACTTTCTTAACAAAACTTTTGTGATCTACTAGACATTTTACAAACTTTGTTCAAATCCAGAAGAAAAAAAACTGAAATCCATAAGGGAAGAGGGAAAGGAAAACGAAACTTAAGCCAAGAAGAAAGGAAATCCAAGCATGTATGGTCCAAGACCAAGTTGTTTCAGCTTTAGGGTTTCTCACATGACAACAACAAGTCTTTATCTTGAAACCTCATCATCAAGCTCATATTCTTTTTATAAAAAGGCCTCTTGGCCAAAAAAGAATGAGGGGAAATGAGTTTGAAACCAAGAGAAAAACTAGAAAATTTCTTGAAGAACACAAACAAATCATCAAAACTTAACCCCTACCTTAAGAAGTTGAAGAGAGGAAGGAAAGCTGAGTTTTTGATGAAATGTGTACGCCCAATTTTTACTATAATTTTACCTGTCATTAATTACCGAATTACCGTAGGTAAATATTATATAAAATTTGAGACCAAACAATCCTTAATAAAGGAATATAATGTTAGAAGAGAAGTTAGGAGCAATTCGTGCAAGTATTGCAAACCCAATTTTATACGTGTAAAATGACCAAAATGTCCTGAGGTTATTTTACTTAGAAAATGAGGATCGTGGGCCCCACCAGTCCTCAAGGGGATTTTTGATGTTAATAAGGGATTGTTTGTGTTATGAGTGTTAATAGAGGAGAAGAATCCTAATTTTGAGTTCGACGTGCGAAATGACCAAAATGCCCCTCGCCGTTTTAACTTTTATTTGTGTCCTGACTTAGCCGAACCTCACTAAAATGTGTTAAAAGGTGTTTTTAAGCCATGATTAACCATTGGTTAAGCTTGGGTGGTCTGGGCAATTTTTAAGTAAAATGACCGTTTTGCCCCTCTTTGTGCAAGTTTTACAAATTTTGAGATTTTTGATTCGCTAATGAAACCTAAGCAATATTAGGCTCAAATTAAAGCTTATTAAATTCTAATTATTAATCTAGAGTCAAAATTATTTATTTAAATTGATTAGAACCTAAAATTGCTTTAAAACACTCAAATTACTTACTAATTCACCTAAGCCCTTAAACGTAAATTCTCTAAATTGCATGGATACCTTGCCTACACCTAAATAATACATGGAACACACAAAACCCTCTTCCATGAGGCTGTAATGCACGAAATAATTCAGCCATAATCATTAGAATTATTGCAAGATAATGCACATTAAAACAAAATGCCAAAAAATTCCCTAAAACATGGCATAAAACATGCCTTAAACAAGAAATGATTTTCCTCCCTTTGTTCCCCATGAAAAATATGAAAATTATGCCTCCTCCTCTTGTCCATACATGAACTTAAATCCTCTATAAATAGGCATGCTTAAGGAGTCTTAGATGCTTGCTCAAAATTGTACACATTTCTAGTTTTTCCAAAGCACCAAAAGCTCTCATTTCTCCTCCTCCTCTTGGCTGAATTCTTTCTTCAAGTTTTCAAGAATATTTTCTTTCATTTCACTCCAAGAAACCAAGTTCTCTTCCTTTCCTTCAAATCAGATTAGGTAGGGAGTTGTTTTTAAGTTTATTTCTATGTTTTGCTAAGTGTTGTTCTTGGTTCAAAATGATGATTTCATGGATTTTCTCTAGTTTTTCCATTTGGTTTTCTTCTTCCTTTTCTTTAACCAATTCGGCCATATGGCCTAGGTGGGACTAAGATGATGGCTTGATGATGAGGACCTTGAAGGTGGGTTGTGAATCCATCACAAGTTAGGCCTCTAAAGCTTGAAAGTTCCACTTGATGCAAAACTTTAAAGAATGATGTTTTTATGATGATTTTATGATCTTGAGTTTAGAATTTGAAAGATGTATTTCTCACTTTGTCTTGTTAAGATATATATATTGAATTTGTATTTCTATAAAGTCTTGAAGGAGCTCTAGTAAAGAAATCAAATGAACTTGCATCCATGTTTAAGTTTATGCCTTGCATAATCATGTTTACTTTCTATGTCATCACTAAAATTTCAAGAATGAATAAATGGACTTGCATACTCATGTTTAAATTTCCAAGTTTGCATTTCATGTTTATATTTCATGTTGTCACTTAATCTCTAAAGATAATAAAGAAGTTGCATCTCATATTTATTTTATGTTCTCACTTTATTTTATAATGGCTAAAAGAATCAACGCATGACATGTTTATTTTTATGTCATCACCTAAAGATCCTAGAGCTCAAAGACTTGCCCAAGTATCACAAGCAAAGAAATAAGATTATTGGAGTTAAAGAATTGATTCTTTAAGAAGTCTTGAGATTGGAGCTTAAAAGATGTAATAATAATTCTCTTCTCCTTTCAGGGTCCAGTGCGAATTACCGCGCTCTTTCTAAGATTATCTTCTCCTCCACTTGTCATTGCGGACTACGCCTTCAGTTTCTTGCATCATGTTTATATTTCAAGTTCTTGCATCATGTTTAATTTTCAAGTCATCACCTTAAATCTTAAAGATAAAGAAATGGATTTGCATATCATGTTTATAATTCCAAGTTATCACCTTATAATGACAAGATTAAAATAAGGTTGCATAGCATGTTTATGATTCTTAGATATCACATAAATCTCTTAAGCTCAAGACTTGCTCCTTTTATCTTAAGTAAGAATTTTAATTATGAAGATTCTTTCAAGTTTAGCAAAAGGAATTAGTTTCTAAAAAAGTTTTAAAGTTTGCAAGGATTCTACGGGAAACTAATATTTTATGTTCACTTAAAATGTGATTTTATACAATTATATGAGGTTCATGATTCGGCTTCTGATATGAGATTAGTACCAATAAATGATGATGATTTAATATGTTTGGAGTTGTGATAATTATCGTTTATTGTTAAGAGAATGATTCTATGCATGTTAGTGACAAAACTAGCTTCCTAGAACAACCGTAAATCTAGAATTTACCTAGTCTTTGATCCCTTTAAGTTTATCCAATGCCAAATCTGTTTTAGTATGTTATAATTTTGTCTAAGATTAGTTAGCCACAAAAAACTTGGTATCAATTAGTGTAGGATTGATCGAACACTAAAAATGAAACTAGTAACTAGAAAACCTAAAAGCAAGATTTTTTTTAGAACTCTAAAGAATGAAATTTATGCATTCTGTCCAGAATTATCAACAATAAGAACCAGATTTTATTATGTTTAGATAAGGGAGAATAATTCATAATCGGTTTAGTAATTAATGTTAGCATCGTAGGGAAAGCTGGTAGCAAGAAAGGGTTAAAAACGCAACTTCACACACATTGTAAAACCTTAAGAATAACTTAATCCTATGCTGCCCCATAGAGTTTAATAATGTTCCTAAGCCTTATAATTAATTGTAATAATGGTAATGAATCCTTTAGATGCATAATTAATTAGTTTGGCAATTGAGGTTACCGATTCTAGAGTTTGGTTATTTAAGACAGTTTTTCGATAAGGATTTATGATGATGCCTCTTTGATGTTTAAGTGATAAGTCTAAAGTGATTTGATGCTTATTAAGTATTTGATGCCATTGAATGATTCCCTAGCTTGCATGTTATAGTTGCTGTTGCAAACAATGAAAATGCTTATGCATGAAATAAAGAAATAATCTCTGTTATTTAAAAAAAAAATTACCTTTGTTGCTTGGAAGAAAGTGTACTAATAAAAGTGTAATTTGGAAAGGTTCTAGCTAGAAAAGACTTGCTATTTAAGCATGTCCATTGTGACCCACCTCTTTCCTGGAATTTTCTAGATGCATATTTCAGTTAGTATATATTATTCCATCATAAGACTATAAATGAGAAAATGTCATGATGATTATGAATTGAATTATGATATAACATGCAAAGATTTAATGGTGACTTAAATGTAAAAGGAAATGATCCTTTGGACCCATCAGACTATAGGTGGTGAAAAGGTAATCCTAGCCCCTAGTCCGTTCTCTCAAAAGGGTAGAGACGAAATTTTTACTTATCAAAGGGATAAGTATATGTGGTGACGACTAGCAAGATATGAGCTAATAACCTAGATTACTCCCAAAAGGGTGGAGTATAGGGTGGCCCAGGAAAATGATGATGGAAGTAACTTTAAGTCACCTAAGGAACTAAGTAATGCATGATGTAAATATGATGTTCTTCTATACATAGTATTTATGATATGATGATGAGAAATATGATGTTCTTCTATGCATAGTATTTATGATTTGATGATGAGAAATATGATGTTCTTTATGCATAGTATTTATGATATGATGATGAAGAATATGATGTGTTGATAAAGGAAAAGTTCATTACCAACATGACATGCTAAGTTTATGATGCATTATAAGACGCATGATTAAACCGACGAACCTTGGTAAAGTATATTTTCGAACTTAATAAATCAATCTTAGCACGCTCACTATTTCATAATGAAACCCGAGGTTCCTGGGACGATGATGATGACACAATGCATCATGAGGTGAGTGCCCTACTGAGATTCTCTTTATAAGTTTCTCACTTCCATTTTTCTTTCCATCTCGTCTTCAAGAAACGAAGGAAGTGTTCGTGATTCACATTGAGGCTTTCACCTGGTAGCTCGGCTCCTCTTAGTTTCACTCGTATATTTCAGTATCTATCCCTATCCCTGAGTGTTATTACTAGGTGCCATTAATGGATGTCCTTCCATCCATATATTATTTATGTTTTGTTAGATTGCCTACACCTAGTCTTATTTTGTTGGTAGGCAAAATATTTATGTGATATGTAATTATGGATGTCATATGATGGAGCCAATATGATGTGTTTCTTCATGATATGTCTATCGTTTTCCGCTTTATCTCAATTATCATTCACGTTATGCGCGGCTCATGTTTTCAATTATGTTTTAAAAAAATGGCTCGTAATTTCACTAAGTATTTTCAAAGCATGATTAAGGAACTGAAGCAAAGAGTAAAGTCTAGTAATTAATCAGAATTCCGCTAGGAATCTTGAATTTAAGGAATGGATTAGAGTTTATCTAAGCACTCTTAGGTTCTAATTAACCTTAATAAATCATTTTGACTCTGGATTAATTATCGAAATAAATTAATCTTCGATTAGAGCCTAATATTGCTTAGGTTTGCTTACGTTATTAGGCTCCTTGTACACTGTTCTAGGGCAAAATGGTAATTTTGCTAAACTGCCCTGGACCTTTGGGCTCGACTAAACATCAAACATTGCTCATAAACATCATTCTAAACTTCTTGGAAAAGTTTGGGCTCAAACGGCACCTTTTATCCGTGTAGACACAGGAGGGTATTTTGGTCATTTTGAGCCGAAAGTTTAGAAAACGAGGTTCTCTCTTGGATATAATCCATAACAGCATAATCCCCTTCAAACATCGAGTTGACCCATTCGAGGGTTGCCAGGCAACTGCCCTTTGAATTTTGGGTAAAAATGACCTCAGGGCATTTCGGTCATTTGTACTTAACAGCAGAAATTCGAGGCGTTACATTACTCCCCTTCCTTAAAAAGAATTTCGTCCTCGAAATTCGTTACCTTAGAAAAGCTTGATACTTCGTCCGCATCTTGGATTCCAATTCCCATGTGTACTCCTCCGTCTTGTCTCGTCCCCACGCGACTTTCACCAAAGGAATGGACTTACTCCTCAACTGCCTAACACCACGTCCACGATCCTCGTTGGTGGAGATGAAAGTTAGGTCCTTCCTTAACTGGACACTCTGGTTCTAACACATGGCTAGGGTCAATTCATATTTTTGACAGCTGACGTGAAGACGTCATGAAGATTTGACAGATTTGGGGTAGGGCTATTTTGTAGGCGACTGTCCCGACTCTCTGAAGGATTTCAAAAGGTCCGAGAAATCGGGACTCAATTTCTTGACTTTCATGGCTCTACCTATTCCTGGAGTAGGGGTTATTCTCAAGAAACATGCTCACCTTCTTGGAACTTTAACGGCTTTCGTCGCTTGTCCGCATAGCTCTTTTGTCGAGCATCAAGATCCTATCCTTGATCATTCTTATTTGCTCTGGTTTCCCTCATACATCTCAGTCCCAAAACGCTTTGTTTTCTGAGATAATGCCAACACAAAGGCGACTGGCACTTCCTTCCATACAAAGCCTCGTACGGTGCCATACCAATACTCACATGATAACTGTTGTTATATACGAACTCGACAAGCGGGGGTACTTATCCCAACTCCCTTTTCTATCCAAAACACATGCCCTTAGCATATCCTCCAAGGTTTGGATAGTTTTTTTGATTGTCCATCTGTTTGAGGGTGGTAAGTCGGCTTACACGCTTAGAACCAAATGCCTTTTGAAAGGCTTCCCAAAAACGCGACGTGAACCGCGGACTCGGTCCAAGATTATCGTCGATGGAACTCCGTGTAACCTTACTATCTCTTGGATGTACAACTGGGCCAACTTATCTAGGGAAAAGGTTAACTTGATGGGTAGGAAATGGGCCGACTTGGTTAACCTATCCACTATTACCCAAATAGCGTCATGGCCGGCTGGGTTTGGGTAGGCTGGTCACAAAATCCATAGACATACTATCCCACTTCCATTCGGGGATAGGCAAAGGTTGCAACATTCTTGAAGGCTTTTGGTGCTCAATCTTCACCTTTTGATAGACTAAGCACTTACTAACCCAGGCTACTATGTCCTTTTTAATCCGGGCCACCAGAACATCTTCTTTAAATCCTGATACATCTTGGTGGCACCAGGATGGATGGTGAAGTGGCTTTTATGGGCCTCCTCCAAGATACTTCTTCGGAGGTCACCATCTTGCGGTACACATATCCGCCCTTCAACCTCCACAAACCATCTGCCCCTTGCTCAAAACCCTTAAGCTTTCCAGCCTTAACCGCCTCAGAGTCTCCCTAAACTCCTTATTTTCTACTTGTGCCATCATTACCCTTTGTTTAAATCCACTTGTTACCTGTAAGATGACACATCTTCACACTCCTTTTCTGATATTGACATCACCAAATTCATGTCCCTAAACTTCTTTATCAGCTCAACTTCCTTGACCATCATGTGGGATAAGCGTAATGATTTTCGACTCAAGGCATCGCGACCACATTGGCCTTGCTGGGTGGTAACTTAGGCCAAAATCATAGTCCTTTAGAAACTCCATCCACCTTCTTTGCCTCATGTTTAGCTCCTTTTGATCAAAGAGATGCTTAAGACTCTTATGATCGGAGAAAACTTCAAACCTTACTCTATACAAGTGATGCCTCCAAATCTTCAAGGCAAACACTATGGTGGCTAACTCTAGGTCATGGGTAGGGTAATTAACCTCGTGTGGCTTGAGTTGTCTAGACACGTAGGCTACCACTTGCCTATTTTGCATCAACACACAGCCTAAACCTTTCCCGAAGCATCACAATATACCTCGAAGGGTACATTGGGGTCGGCAAAACCAAAACTGGGGTCGAGGTCAACCTTTCTTTTAACTCTAGGAAGCTCTTTTCACAATCGGGATTCCATGAAAACGGGTGTTCTTCCTAGTTAGCTTGGTTAGGGAAGGGAATCTGGAAAAACCTTTAATAAACCTACGGAATAGCCCGCTAAACCCAAAAAGCTCCATATTTCCAATACGGTGGTCGGTCTATCCCAATTCATTACGGCTTCTATCTTACTAGGGTCAACAACTATACCTCCTTTCGAAACACATCCCAAAACTTCACTTCCTCCAACCAGAATTCACACTTAGAGAGCTTAGCATACAACTTCTTCTCTTTCAACACCTCTAAAACCAACTTAGGTGACTTTCATGCTCCTCGTGAGTCTTCGAATAGATGAGTATGTCATCTATGAAAACAACCACGAACTTGTCTAAATAGGGTCTAAAGATCCTATTCATATAGTCCATGAACACGGCGGGTGCATTTGTCAGTCCAAAGGACATCAGCGAACTCAAAGTGTTCTACCGTGTTTGAAGGCGGTTTTAGGTATATCCTCATCTCTTCTCGAATTTGGTGGTATCTCCACCTCAAATCAATCTTGGAGAATACCACCGCTCCTTTCAACTTGTCCATAAGATCATCAATCCTAGGCAAAGGGTATTTATTTTCACCATACAAATTCAATTGCCTATAATCTATACATAATCTCATGCTCCCATCCTTTTCTTAACAAACAAATCGGGGCTCCCCACGGTGAGGCATTAGGTCTTGATAAAACTCTTTTCTAACAATCTCCAATTGGGTTTTCAATTCCTTTAACTCCAAGGGTGACATCCTATACGGGGCTATCGAGATAGGTCCCGTTCCGAACCAACTCGATGGAGAACTCCACCTCTCTCTCGGGGGAACTCTGGTATCTCATCCAAATACCTCTGGGTACTCTCTTACCACAGGAATGTCATCTATGAAAGTCTACTCGCTAGCGGCTAGAAGGACATATCCCTTAGTTTTCTCCCCACTACAGAGACATCTACGACATTCACATAAAGTTTCAAGGTTTGACTAGTCTTTGCTAGGGGGATGACGAAAAATAACAGATTTTGGTATAAACAGTCTAACAACACATGGTTAGCGTGAAGCCAATCCATGCCAAGGATTATCCTATGTCTTTCAAAGGTAAACAAATCAAATCTATGACATAGGATCTATTTTCAACAGTAAGATGGCAATTTAAACAACAGTTACATGTATGTACAGGACGGTTGGTAGGAGTAGAAACAATGAGATCAAAAGGAAGCTTAGAAACTTGCAAATTTAGAGACTCGACACTAGCATGTGAGATAAAAGAATGAGTAGCACAGAGTCATATAAGCATTAAGGTTCTACCATTTAGTTCGCACTTACCTTTGATGAGGTCTGTGGATTGCTCCTCCGCGTGAGGGTAAAGACCCGTCCTTGGTGTTGCGGGGATTTTGACTGACGACCCTCCATTGCTTCTGCAATCCTTTGCATAGTGGCCGAGCTTGCCACACTTGAAGCATACTCCTTGTCCGGCTAGGCAGGGACGATTGCCATGATTCTTTCCACACTGGGGCACTCCAGCTTGTGGTCGGACAGCAGGGCTCTCCCTGGGGTGCCTTGTTCTTGTTCCCTTGGGCCCTCCTTGTTGATTATTGTTGTTGTTGTTGCGAGGACCGCTCACTCCTCCTTGATGGTTGCGGTTCCCTCGGCCGATGGGTTGAAAGGTGGCCTCGGGTGTTGCGGATGGTTGATTGTTGGGTCCTTTTGTTGTTGTTGTGGTTGATGATGTTGTTGATGCTTGAACTAGTTGGATTGGTAGGGATGGTAGTGGTTCCTCGTTTGAGTCTGATTTGATGGCTTGAACTTCGGGGCTTGGGTCCCAAACCACGGGGACGATCCACCCTTGCGGCACTCATCTTCTTGTGCCCTTCTTCATGATTCGGCACTTGTTGATGGGTCGGAAGTCCCTAATCTCCATGTGTGCCACAGCGAAGTTAAGTTCGCCCTCAACCGGCCTCAAACTTAACACACTTCCATACCTCATCGGGGTTCCCTTGGAAAACCCGTGAACTTGATCAATTCTTCAAACTTTGCCGTGTACTGGGCGTAGACATTCCACCTTGGACCAACTGCATGAACTCAATGTCCTTGGCGTTCTTCACGGACTTCGGGAAATACTTCTCATAGAAGTACGAACAGCTCCCAATTGATGGCTGCGCCCGTAGCTTTTAGCAGCCTCGGGTGCCGGTCCACCAAAACTTCCGTCGGCTTCCATCATGTAGGCAGCAAAAGTGACTTTCTGTTCCTCTCAACAGGCAACAACCGAGTAGATCTTCTCCATGTTCTTGATCCACTCATCAGCCTTGTCCTGATTCAAGCTCCACGAAAGGTTGGGGGATTAGCCTTGAACTCCCCAAACGGGCTTGTTCCATGGCTTCAAGGCGGGACCTTGAGAGCGTCCCTTGGTTGATTCATGCGGTCGAACATGCGTTCCATCGCGCTAGCCATTTCGCGTACAGGCCCAGTCTCATTCTCTCGTTTACGTTTTGTGTTCTCTTTGCCCTGGGTGCCATTGGTCCCTAAGCACACAAGTCAACAAATACCGAGGTGATCAGGCTCAATATTCCAAGCTAAATGAGCTAGTTACCATGGCAGCAAGCAGACAAGGTCATGAATGCCTATCCTATAGCTTATCTCTAATAGCTAAGCACTACACATGACATACTACCGTAACATGCTCTTTAAGCATGGTCAGTCAATCCTCAGGCTCCGTGAGAATGAAACTCTAATACCAAATGTAACACCCTAATATTTAACCCCAATACGCCTAGGACGTATCAAGACTAATTATTAGTTATTACTTCTCTTTAAATTCATTTACAAAATACTTAGCGGAAAATACAGGTAAATTTTTTTTTGAAATGATTCATATAAAACAAAGTGCGAGCCTTTGCGCGTAACATATACAACGTGAAGCGGAAGAATAAATAAAACATACAGAACATAAACATTAAAGAACACATCCATCATGACATCATTCCTCATCACATTAATTAACATAGTTTAGTACATACTAGAGAAATATAACAGAAACATAAAGTCTTACCCATACTATGGGGAGCTTGTAGGACAATAACATAAAATAAGGAACATGATAACAAATACATGGAACAACCCAAAAGATACTCCCAAGCTAACACTCCCCTCGAGCTAATGACGTTCCTACTCATCTCGGTGGCACATATCCAATGAATCGGGCAAGCTCCTCTGGTGCGTGAAGGCGGAAGGATGGGCGAGCATGCCCCCAGGCGAGGGCGGATCTCCCACGTCGGTCGCCTCCGCTGCGTCATCGTCTCCTCGCCACCCATCGATATCCATGGGGACGGGTGGGCGGAACCTCCGAGAAAGGATGAGAAGGAGGATCCTCTGATGGGTTGGTCTCCGAACGTCTCGAGCGAGGCATGTACTCGGGTAACCTCACATCGCTGAAGATGCCGAACGGCGCGACGGTTCTGCCTCGTCACGGGTCCGTCCTCTCAAAAATCAGGTCGTCGCCAAAGGTGAGTTCGGTCGAGCGATAGCTGGAGAAGGGAAAGCAAAAGGGCGTCCACGTATGCAAAAATGCGTATGGCACAACGACCCTCGAAATGGTAGGATTGATGCTCGGGTCATAGTGCAAGTCCCACACGGTGCGTCAACAAAAATCACGAACGACGCCATTCACTGAAGACGTAACGGAAGGAAAGGAGAGAGGGTGAGAATTCTTGCTAAAGAATCTCAGGAGGAAATCCTCTATCCTAGTGTCATCGTTTACGTCCCAGGAACCTTGGGTTTATTATGAAAAGGTTAAGCATGCATAGGTTCATTATGAGGTTTTCCAAAGTATTTATCCAAGGTCCATGTCTTTTATAATGATTCTTAATGCATGTATGCAACATAATAGTTCATGGATGCATGGCAGCACTTTAGGTAAATCAAACAAATAACAAACAACATATAAGTGGCATGTAACTTTTCTTGAACATCTTTCCTTTTCTCATACTTGTGACACCAATCATAATAGTAACCGCACCTTAAACTAGGCTATGAGCTCATACCTTAACTAGTCGTCACTAGTTCTTACTTATCCTCTTGATAAGCGAATCATATCATAATCATAATCATCATAATCCCGACTCAGAGTACGGGTAGGGGGCTAAGGATCACCCATCATGGGACTTTTTCCTTCTTCGAAACGCATCGAATTGGCTTCAGACCTTAACTTGTCCGCTTTGGCAGGCTAAGTATGCCCTCACGCTTTACCTTCTCCTAAAGCAGGAGAAGTACGTTCGGCATATCTTCATTAACATCATATTTCTCAAAAACTTTCTTATGTCCCTCAAATTTGACGGAAATTTGGCGCATACTATCTCCGAATTTCCTCAAATTTGAGTCATGCCACATAATTTCAGTCACATGCATCATTTTCATGGAACTTTCTCATTGCAATAACTTTCTAGTTCACATGAGCATATTTCTCAATTTCATTCATATCTGAAACATTATGCATCTCAAACACAACATTTCATCATATCACATATCAAATTTAAAGTTTCATGCTCAAGGAACTAACATAATCACATCATCATAAGTGTGCACAAGGTTCATCATCATAATCATACTCTCTCGTCCACCTATCTCATAGTTCTTATGCTGACCCTTACGGGCTTTAAACTTGTATTTGCATTTCATTACCCTCAAGGGGTTAACACTTAAATTTTCTCTAAGATTTGAACACTAAAAATTCCATACGGCACATAAAGGGCAGAAATATCATTTGCTTAAGGGGCTCTAGAATCTCCATTCGTGACCCTTTTAAGATCCGCTTCGCCTAAGGCTCCATAATCAATTCCTAGATCAATTATGAGGGATTCCTAGGCATGTTCTCTAAGTTATAAACCACTTTAAATCTCTTATCATCATCTTAAGCTTAGAAATTAGCACCTAATCATTTATGAAGGGATCTTGTACATGTCTTACTAATTATGAATCATTTATCCTTGAATTAATCATGCTAGAAGAGATTTGCATTTCTTTGCATTAAGGTGTTCTAGAATTCTCATCTTTAATCCCTTTTTAATTACTTATTCTTATCTAACTTTTCTAAATTGATCCTTGCTTCACTCAACATAATTTTACACATTTAACACCTTAGAACAACATTTATACAGGAGCCAAACATAGAACCGAAATCATGAACCCATAAAATCACATAATCTCTTGGGTTGAAAGCATATAAGTTACTAGTTTTCTCTTGGACATTTTTAGGAAACAAAAGGTGTTCTGGTAATCGATTACATGTTCCTAGTAATCGATTACCAGGAGCTCAATTCATTTGGGTTTCAAAACAATTGGGATCGATTACATATAATGGTAATCGATTATAGGGTTAATCCTTTTGAAAATAAAGAACATAAGGTAATCGATTACACTATCAGTAATCGATTACAGGGTTTCCAGAAAAGGTTCTGGGCATGAAAGAGCCTGGTAATCGATTACATGCCTCTGGTAATCGATTACAAGAACCAAAAGTCCTTCAAACTTTTGGTAATCGATTACATGGATGGTAATCGATTACCAGAACCTTAAAATGAGAAAACATGATTTTGACACATTCCAAACTATTTAAACATCTTGAGACCTCATAAAAAGTTTTCCAACATTTTCTTGAAATTATTCATGCATTTTACAAAATCAAACCATTATTGAATCATACCAAAACTCATCCATTTCTTTTTGATGGAGTTTTTTTTAGGATACTTAGGGCAAGTCTTTGAGCTCTAGAGATTTAGGTGATGACAAAATCTTAAACATGCCATGCACTTTATTTTACTCTTCATTAGAAAGTAAAGTGAGAGCATAAAATAAATATGAGATGCAACTTCATTATTATCTTTAAGGATTAAGTGATGACTTGAAATATAAACATGAAATGCAAGCTTGGAATTTAAATATGGTAATGCAAGTTCATTCATTTACTCTTGTGAAATTAGTGATAGCATCAAAATAAACATGAGATGCAAGACATAAATTTAAACATGAATGCAACTTGTTTTTATCTTAACTAGAGCTCTTGCAAGACTTTTAGAGGAACATAAACCTCAACCCATTATGTATCATAAGGCAAGCTTTAGAGTTCTTAGCACCTAGACTTCAAAAGAAATCTTAAGGTTTGAACTCATCATCAAGCTTAAAGAAATGGACCCAAAGTTCATCACTTTGTCTAAACAAAACTACAAGGACTAAGTCATATTCTTTATTTTATTGCTCATGGGCTTCAATCTAGAGTAAAACTCTAAAAACGACCAACTTTAAGGTTGGCAAGGGTAAGCTTAGAGCTCTTTGAAATCATGAGATTAACTTTCTTAACAAAACTTTTGTGATCTACTAGACATATTTTACAAACTTTGTTCAAATCCAGAAGAAAAACTGAAATCCATAAGGGAAAGAGGAAGGAAAAACGAAACTTAAGCCAAGAAAAGAAAGGAAATCCAAGCATGTATGGTCCAAGACCAAGTTGTTTCAAGCTTTAGAGGTTTCTCACATGACAACAACAAGTCATTATCTTGAAACCTCATCATCAAGCTCATATTCTTTTTATAAAAAGGCCTCTTGCCGAAAAAGAAAGGGGAAGGGAAAGAGTTTGAAACCAAGAGAAAAACTAGAACTTTCTTGAAGAACACAAACAAAATCATCAAAACTTAACCCTTACCTTAAGAAGTCTTGAAGAGAGGAAGGAAAGCTTTGTTTTTGATGAAATGGAGAAGAAAATCTTCTTGAAACTTGAGGAGAAATCAGCTAAGGTGAGGAAGTTTGAGAGGAAATGAGAGGATTTGCAAGAAGTGTGAACTTACCAAGTGAACCAAAGTGTGACAAGGTTCATCAAGGCTTGGTATTTACCAAGGGAATGGCTGATGGCTTTTCAAGGTCAAGGGAGGAGGAAAATATCTCTTACAAAAGCATGGGCTTAGGCATGGCAAGCATGGTTGGAAGCATGGGCAAGGTATGGCCTAAGGCATGGGCTTGGAGTGCAATAAAACTCAACATGTGGCACCATTTTGGGGGCAGATTTCGGCCACCTCATCAGCCAAGGGGAAGGGATTTTTGTTCATGTAATTGTGGTTTAAGGATGTGTTTAAGTGTTTCTTTGATTAGGTTTTGATTAGGAGTTTGTAAGCAAGTGTTTAGGTGAGAAAATGGTTAATTAAGGTGGTTCAAGACTTGATTAGGAGGGTAATCTTATTAGATTAGTAATTTAAAATAATTCTTTTGGTCAAATGAGGTATGGCTCAATTCCTTAATTTAAGGAATTGGAGAGAGAAAACACTATTCAAGATTCCATGACTAGGAATCTTGAATTTAAGAATGCAATTAGAGTTTATCTAAGCAATCTTAGGTTCTAATTAACCTTAATAAATCATTTTGACTCTAGATTAATTATCGAAATAAATTAATCTTCGATTAGAGCCTAATATTGCTTAGGTTTGCTTAATTGCGTCATTAGGCTCACTGGACACGTTCTAGGGCAAAATGGTAATTTTGTGCTAAACTGCCCGGGACCTTCTGGGCTAACTAAACATCAAACATTGCTCATAAACATCATTCTAAACTTCCTGGAAAGTTTCGGCTCAAATGGCACCTTTTACCCGTGTAGACACAGCAGGGTATTTTGGTCATTTTGAGCCGAAAGTTTAAATGAGGTTTCTCTCCTATATCATCCATAACAGCATAATCCCCTTCAAACATCGAGTTGACCCATTCGAGGGTTGCCTGGCAACTGCCCTCGAATTTTGGGTAAAAATGACCTCAGGGCATTTCGGTCATTTGTACTTAACAGGATAAATTCGTTACAATAGTGGTCTGCTTGCCACATTCGTACATACTCCTTGCCCCTAGGCAAGGACGATTGCCATGATTGTTTCCACGGGGCATCCCACCCCCTTGTGCCGGGTCCTGTAGATGAGGGCTCCCTCACTACCTTGTTCTTGTTTCCATTTGGCTTCTTGCCAGTTGTTGTTGTTGGTGAGAGGATCCCCCATTTCCCCTTGTCATTGTTCCGCGGTTTCCTCGCCCTTGCCATGGTTGAATCGGCGGCTCCTGCTGCCCTGAAGGTCTGGTTGACATGTCCCCTTTCCGTTGTTGCTGTTGATGATGCTGTTGTTGTTCTGTGGTGTTCTGATGCTCCAACCGGTTCTGATTGGTAGGGATGGTAGTGATTCCGGTTCTTATTTCACGTGACGGCTGGACCTTCTGTGTAGACTCAAGGTCTGAATCCATCTGGGATCACCTCCGCCTTCGCCGGCACTTAGCTTCTGTGCCCTTTTTCATGATCTGTACTTGTTGACTAGGGTTGAGAAGCTCTAATCTCCATGTGTGCAACAATGACCAAGTTTGGCCCTCAACCCGGCCTCAAACTTAATGCATTTCCAAACCTCATTTGGTATTTCCTCCTTGGGAAAACCCTACACCCATCAACTCTTTAACTTTGCCACTACTTGGTCACGATCTACCCCTGGACCAATTGCACTAATCCAATGTCCTTTGCATTCCTGATTAACTCCCTGAAATACTTCTCATACCCGGAGACTCCAGCCCATAGCCGGTTCCCTTGGCAGCTTTTAGTCTCTGTTGGTCCATGCAAACTCTGCGTCAAACTCCATCATGTAGGCAGCAATGGTGACTTTCTGCTCCTCCAAACAGGCATCATCTAGAGATTTTTTCCATGTCTTATTCACTCTGCCCTTGTCCTGAATCAAACTCCATGAAGGTTGGGGGATTTGGCCTCCCTAAACTCTCCAAATGGGTGCTGTTCACCTGACAGAGAGGACCTTGAGAGCATCCCTTGGTTGATTCACTTGCATCTTTAAAGATGCGCCTCATCCCTCTGCCATTCCGTACAGGCTTAAGCTTATTCTCTGTTTGCCTTCGTTGGTTTGATTAATTCTCCCTAGGTGCCATTGGTCCCTAAAAATATGAGTCACAAACATTGAGGTGATTAGGCTCAATATTCCAAGCTAAATGAGCTAGTTACCATGGTACACACAAGAGAAGAGTGGGTCATGATGTTATCCCATAGCTTATCTCAAATAGCTAAAGCACTAAACATGATATATGACCGTGAACATGTGTAACACCCTAATATTTAACCTCAATACGCCTAGGACGTATCAAGACTAATTATTAGTTATTATCTTTAAATTCATTTATAAATACTTAGCGGAATATGGAAATTTTTTTTTTGAAATGTATTTATAACAAAGTGCGAGCCTTTGCATAACATAAACAACGTGAAGCGGAAGAATAAATAAAACATACAGAATATAAACATTAAGAACACATTCATCATAAACATAATTCTATTACATTAGATAATATAGTTTAGTGCATCTCAAAGTAATAAAAATATAATAGAAACATAGAACTTAACCGCACTAGCCTGTAGAGCTTTAGGACAATTGGAAACATAAAGACAAATACATGGTAATAATCCCAAAAGATAAACACCCAACTATCACTACCCTCCCACTCAAGCCTACCGGTGACGCCGTCTTGGTCTCGGGGAGATGTAGCCGATAATCTGACGAAACCTCTGGATGTAGCCCAACAAGCGAAGATCTAGGCATGGAATCAGGGCAACGTGGTTGTGGCTGGTCGCCCTTGGGCTTCGAACGCGCCTTCGCATGCCTCTTTCCTTGGCGACGTGTCCACACTACCTCCTCCGTGACCCATAGGGAATCAGGGAGATCCCTCCAAAGGATCAGCCTCTGATCGATAACGGGGACATATTAGGATATCCCTGTTAACGAGGAAGGTTGGGACGATCGCTTTGCCATCTCTGGGTCGTGTCCTCTCAAAGATCAGGTTGCGTCTCCAAAGTGAAGTTGGATCGAAGCGATAGCGGAGACGAGGAAGCAAAAGGCCCCCACGTATGACAAAACGCGCACCTCGCAATGACCCTTGAAGTGGTAGGACATGTCTTGGGTCATAGTGACCTCCCAGTAGCGGGTCAATGAAATCACGACGAACGCCATTCGATATCTGAAGATTAACGGAAAGAAAGAGTAGAGAGGGGTGAGAATTCTTATAAAGAATCTCAGTAGGGAAGTCCTCATCCTAATGCCATCGTTTACGTCCCCAGGTCTTGGGTTTATTATGAAAAGGTTGAGCATGCATAGGTTCATTATGAGGTTTTAAGGTTGTTGTCCAAGGTCCATGTCTTTTATAATGATTCTTAATGCATGTACAACATAATGTTTCATGGATGCATGGTAGCACTTTAGGTAAATCAACAATAATTCAAACAACATTTGTGTGGCATGAAACTTTTCTTTGATCATCTTTCCTTCTCATACTTGTGTCACCAATAATATAGTAACCGCACCCCTTAACTAGGCTATGAGCTCATACCTTAACTAGTCGTCACTAGTTCTTACTTATCCTCTTGAAAGCAAATCATAAACATCATAATCCCGACTCCCAGAGATCAAGTAGTGGGCCTAAGGATCACCCATCATGGGACTTTCTCCTTCTTCGAAACGCATCCAACGGGTTAAGACCACTTGAACTTTGTCCGCTTCGGATGGCTCGGCGTCCATACCCCCCATCGGTTTTACTTCTCTATCCTAAGCAGGGAGAAATGCGTCGCATATAACTTTAAACTTCATATTTCTCAAACTTTCTTTTTGTCCTCAAATTTGACGGAATTCGCGGCATAACACTATTTCCGAATTTCCTCAAATTCCAAGTCATGCCACATAATTTCGAGTCACATGCATCATTTTCATGGAACTTTCTCATTGCCACAACTTTCTAGTTCACATGAGCATATTTCTCAATTTCATTCATATCTTTGAAACATTATGCATCTCAAACACAACATTTCATCAAATTATGCATATAAAGTTTCATGCTCAAGGAACTAACATAATCACATCATCATAAGTGTGCACGAGGTTCATCATCATAATCATACTTCTCGTCCACCTATCTATAGAATCTATGCTTTGCCCTTTCGGGCTTTAAACTTGTATTTGCATTATTATTACCCTCAAGGGGTTGGCACTTAAACTTTTCCTTAAGATTTGAACTCACCAAGATTCCACTTAAGCACTCAACATAAAGGAGAAAATATATATCGTTTGCTTAAGGGGCTTAGAATCTCCATTGCGACCCTTAAGATCCATCTTCGCCTCAAGACTCCATAATTAATTCTTACAATTATAAGGGATTCCTAGGCATGTTCTCAAGTTATAAACCACTTAGATCTCTTATCATCATCTTATACTTAGAAATTAGCACCTAATCATTTATGAAGGGATCTTGTACATGTCTTACTAATTATGAATCATTTATCCCTGAATTAACATTCTAGAACAGATTTGCACTTTTTTATTAAGGTGTTCTAGAATTCTCATCTCAAGTCCCTTTTTAGTTACTTATTCTTTACTAGCTTCTCTAAATTCGATCCTTGCTTCACTCAACATAATTTTACACATTTAACACCTTAGAACAGCATTTATACAGGAGCCAACATAACCCAAATCATGAACCCATAAGATCACATAATCTCTTGGGTTGAATGCATATAAGTTGCTAGTTTTCTCTTGGAATGTTTCTGAAAAAAAAAGTGTTCTGGTAATCGATTACATGTTCCTAGTAATCGATTACCAGGAGCTCAATTCATTTGGGTTTTAAAAACAACTTGGAATTCGATTACATAATGGTAATCGATTACGTAGGGTTAAACCCTTTGGAAAAGAAGGAACATAGGGTAATCGATTACATACGACGGTAATTCGATTACTTAGGGTTAATCCGTTTCCGGAAAAGTAAAGAACATTTGGTAATCGATTACATTATAATGTAATCGATTACAGTGTTTTTCCAAGAAGGTTTAGGATGAAAAAGCGTAGTAATCAATTACACGCCTCTGGTAATCGATGACCAAGAACCAAAAGTCCTTCAAACCTTTGGAAATCGATTACATGGGTGGTAATCGATGACCAGAAAACCTTCTAAAATTGAGAAAATGATTTTACATTCCAAACTATTTTAAACCTCTTAGACCTCATAAAACATTTTCCAACATTTCCTTGAAAATTATTCATGTATTTTCCAAAATCAAACCATTGTTGGTTCATACCAAAACTCATCCATTTCTTTTTGAATGGAGTTTCCTTTTTAGGATACTTAGGGCAAGTCTTTGAGCTCTAGAGTGTTTAGGTGATGACAAAATCTTAAACATGCCATGCACTTTATTTTACTCTTCATTAGAAAGTAAAGTGAGAGCATAAAATAAATATGAGATGCAACTTCATTATTATCTTCAAGGATTAAGTGATGACTTGAAATATAAACATGAAATGCAAGCTTGGAATTTAAATATGGTAATGCAAGTTCATTCATTTACTCTTGTGAAATTAGTGATAACATCAAAATAAACATGAGATAAGACATAAATTTAAACATGAATGCATCTTGTTTTTGTCTTAGCTAGAGCTCTTGCAAGACTTTTAGAGGAACATAAACCTCAACCCATTATGCATCATAAGGCAAGCTTTAGAGTTCTTAGCACCTAGACTTCAAGAGAAATCTTAAGGTTTGAACTCACCATCAAGCTTAAGGAAATGGACCCAAAGTTCATCACTTTGTCTAAACAAAACTACAAGAACTAAGTCATATTCTTTATTTTATTGCTCATAGGCTTCAATCTAGCGCCACTCAACACGACCAACTTTAAGGTTGGCAAGGGTAAGCCTAGAGCTCTTTGAAATCATGAGATTAACTTTCTTAACAAAACTTTCGTGATCTACTAGACATATTTTACAAACTTTGTTCAAATCCATAGAAGAAAAACTGAAAATCCTTAAAGGAAAGAGGAAGAGGAAAAACCGAAACTTAAGCCAAGAAAAGAAAGGAAATCCAAGCATGTATGGTCCAAGACCAAGTTGTTTCAAGCTTTAGAGGTTTCTCACATGACAACAACAAATCATTATCTTGAAACCTCATCATCAAGCTCACATTCTTTTTGTAAGAAGGCCTCTTGGCCGAAAAAGAAAGAGGAAGGAAAAGGAGTTTGAAACCAAGAGAAAAACTAGAACTTTCTTGAAGAACACAAACAAAAATCATCAAAACTTAACCCCTACCTTAAGAAGTCTTGAAGAGATGTAAGAAAGCTTTGTTTTTGAAGGAAGGAGAAGGAAATCCTTTGGAGTCTTGAGGAAGAAATCAGCCAAGTTGAGGGAATTTGAGAGGAATGAGAGAATTTGCAAGAAGTGTGAACTTACCAAGTGAACCAAAGTGTGACAAGGTTCATCAAGGCTTGGTATTTATAAAAAATAAGACATGTTGGCTGATTTGGGGAGGGATGGCTGATGACTTTTCAAGGTCAAGGGAGGAGAAAATATCTCTTACAAAAGCATGGGCTTAGGCATGGCAAGCATGGTTGGAAGCATGGGCAAGGTATGGCCTAAGGCATGGACTTGAAGTGCATCACACTCAACATGTGGCACCATTTGGAGACAGATTTTCGGCCTCCTCATCAGCCAAGGGGAAGGGATTTTTGTTCATGTAATTGTGGTTTAAGGATGTGTTTAAGTGTTTCTATGATTAGGCTTTTTGATTAGGAGTTTGTAACAAGCGTTTAGGTGAGAAATGGTTAATTGAGGTGGTTCAAGACTTGATTAGGAGGGTGATCTTATTAGATTAGTAATTTAAAATAATTCTTTTGGTCAAATGAGGTATGGCTCAATTCCTTAATTTAAGGAAAGAGGAGAGAAAACACTATTCAAGATTCCATGACTAGCAATCTTGAATTTAAAGAATACCATTAGAGTTTATCTAAGCAATCTTAGGTTCTAATTAACCTTAATAAATCATTTTGACTCTAGATTAATTATCGAAATAAATTAATCTTCGTTAAGCCTAATATCGCTTAGGTTCGGCTTATTGCTTCATTAGCGCACTGTACACTGTCTAGGGCAAAATGGTAATTTTACACTAAAACTGCCTGGGACCTCCAGTCTTAACTAAACATCAAACATTGCTCATAAACATCATTCTAAACTTCCTGGAAAAGTTCCTGGGCTCAAACGGCACCTTTTACCCGTGTAATACACAGGCAGGGTATTTTGGTCATTTTAGCGGAAGTTTAGAAACGAGGTCCCTCCTCGCATATCATTCATAACAGGCATAATCCCCTTCAAACATCGAGTTGACCCATTCGAGGGTTGCCGGGGCAACTGTCCTTTAATTTCTGGAGAATGACCTCAGGGCATTTCGTCATTGTACTTTAACAGGATATAAATTCTGGTTACAACATGCCTATAGAGCATGGTTAGTCCAATCCTCAAGCTCCATGAGAATTGAACTGCTCATGCTCTATATGTAACACCCTAATATTTAACCCTACACGCTAGGACGTATTAAGATAACTATTAGTTATTACCTCCTTTTGAACATCATTTGTAAAATAACCTAGCGGAAAATAGATAAAATTTTATAAATGGAATATGTAAAACAGTGCGAGCTTTCTGCGTACTGACATAAACGAAACGTAATTTTAAGTATACAAATAGATCATAGAAGTCAAAAGCAATAAAGAACACCTTAATCATGAAAACATTCTTCATAACATTAATTAACATAGTTTAGTACATAACGCTGGAATATAAAGGAAATGCATAGAATCTTACCCATATATACGTGGGTAGAGTTGCAGGACATAGAAACTCTGAAGTACATAAACGGAAAGGAAAATAAAAGCAAG